>CM023450.1:88090510-88330510 GCA_013339765.2 Haemaphysalis longicornis
TGCGTATGTTCAATCACCATGTTGAACCCAAACTGGAAGGAAAGACAACAGTAAAACAATATAAGGCTCACGGGGAAAAAAAAGCACTTGCTTCCAAATTGGTTAACTAAAACTCAAATAACAAACCACTCACACACCTAAAGTTTGTCGCTGAGCGGAAGCAGGGGAATAAAAGGCTAACAACACAGCCAAAATAAAAGTTAAGATTTGCGAAGTACTAAGAGCTGCAACAATGAGCCGAGCTCCTTTCAGCACATCTTAAGCAATTTTCTAAGAACAAAAAGAATAGAAGATCAAAAGTCATTTTAATAATTGGAATTTTATCCTCCGAAGTTATTTACCAATGTGCTGGAGGATGCAACTATATGTGTCGGTGTCTTTGGTAAGCTTATCTGTGGGTACGAGTTGTTTGATGAGCAACAAAAAACACTGTGAACACCTATATAAACGTGCTTCACCTCTGTACTTTGCCTCTGCCCCTCACTTCTATCATAAACATGGCCACACGAAAAGTGAGAAATCTCGTGATTAGCTGATAGACAGTGAATACTGAATATTACCCACTGAGCCAATATGGTAAGCTCAGCAAAACTAGTGATCATTTGCAAGCAAAAAATAGCAGCAAGCAATCAAAGAGTTAAGCTGAATGTGCAGCTAAAGCTGCAGCAGATGAAGGCTGCTGAAGAGACTGGGTTCTTTTTAGGCAAAAAGATCGAGGAAAATAAAAGAAAAAAGAAAGGAACAGGCACTCAGCATGCAGGCTTGTTGTCCAGTAGAGGCACGTCTCTTGTGTAAGCTTATTTGCTCCATTGCAGTAATAAACTACATCTGCACTTGTTTTTCAGAAAGATGAAGCTGCAGTCTCCCCTTTCTTCTTGATGAAGAATAAAATCATTTGATGACTGAGTGATTTATTGATTGATTTTCCATCATTACCGTCGAGTAAAGCTCGAAGTAGTATCAGCTCAACTATTTGTTTGGTTACAATCTAGATGCACAACGCACATTTGTTGCATTGGATCACGTTCACGAGTAAAAAAAATTTGTGGCCAGCAGTGGACATTGCCTCCTCCGGGCCAGGCTCGCTCAAAAGAGACTGTCATGTCACTGTGGACTTTCAAGCAAGTACCATTGAGATACACAAGAGGATGTAGACACCCTCACCTCCTTTACCGCCTTCCTTACCCCTGACTACACCTTGAGTCGCCCCTTGTAAATAAAGAACTATTATAATAATAATTATTCAGTCGTGTTTCATCCTGCCATCACAACACGTGCAAGCTGCAGGTGAACTTAACCTCTTTCTGAGTTAAATTTTTTTTTTCTAATTACAAACTCGGGATTTTCTGTAATGCGGAAACATCTCAGCAAAAAGCCACGTCACAGATGAGGGCTACAGGTTATTTTAGACAGCCTGAGGTGCACAGAAGTAAAGCACACGTAGCAAATTCCTTCCTGCTCACCTGTGCCCTTTGTCAATACTTTCGAAAAGTTGCAAAGGTTCAGACTGCTTTTCTATGATCTATGCTCAGGGAACCTCACAAGCAGAAGAAAGGAGGAAAGAAGGAATATGCCTCCCACCATAGTCCTCAGTGTTTTATGGCAGAGGCTGAGGGGGAGGGGGGACTAGGGCATTTTAACTTCCCCTTCAACGAATAAGTAACCATCAACATCCTGAATCTTTAGGAATAAAAAAATCCCAGGCCATCTCCCCTAACATGAAATCTAGGGAGGGGCGAAGCATGCAGTGTATAAGTGTATTCTTGGCACCTTGGCGTTTTTGCCCACGGACATGAAACCGTTGGGGGGTAGATATATACAGCTTTGCTGTAAAAGTCTCATGCCTTTGAAGCACAAAGCGTTCTAGCGCGAGGCATTGGAAAACGAGTGTCCCAGTGTTTTAGTACCGCGATTACATGAAACGACGATGACAGGAGAAGCCGACAGCCTGAGCCCCTAAGGGGCTTCACCCCCAATAGGGTGCACTGGATGCACATTCATTCTAGAACGCAGCTTGGGATGAGCTAGTGTGTGCTGGACACGAGAGCTCCGCCAAAGCTGGCTTCACTGCAATACAAGTGACAATGTGAGAAAGCCCAACTAAACCATCGAGGAAAAAAAAAAAAACATGGGAACAAACACTTTTTTTTGCGTGAGTAAGAGATGACTCGCCTGAAAGATTGTTGGAAACAGTTTTCATAGAGGCTCCTCTCATTAAAAAACGAAGTTCAGACCAGAAAAAAGAAAGAAATTAATGAGGACAGGGATCAGTAATGGGAAGGGAGGAGATCAAGTTCAAAAAGCACCCTGAATGGCCTTACTAGGCCTTTGATGCCCTGCCAGCACATTTATACTGACCTTGAATACACCCAAGCACCTATGATCAAAAGGCCAGTAAAGTAACCAGTAGGTTCCTTAAGTACCCTTCCATTTTCTAAGCTGCCCTCGTAGTAGCGCGACATGCAGTGATACAACGTCCGCCGAAAGCAGCGGCAGGGTAGCCGAGCTTCAGCGAGCAGCAGCACGTGTACCTTGTTGTTCATGATGGCCCTCAAGCACATGATGCAGACGTGGATGTCATCCTCTGCCTCGCCCATGTGCAGCTTGGCGGCGTGACGCGAGGCCCGTTTCAACCGCGGCGTGTCCGCCTCCAGGATGGACTTGCGGCAGTTGACGGGGCTTGCGTAGCCGTTCTCAGAGCCTGTTCCAGACGCCGCGGCTGCGGCTGCCGACTCACGGTCATACCTGCGAGCACGACGCACGAAATTAATTGGCGCTGTTGGAACGCAATGCAGCCACCACGGTTCATGGGTCACATACACCCACCGGATCTTGCTGAGATCCTTCCTTTGAGCTCAGTCCTGTGCAATTTAGCAGTAACACATACCATTAGAGGACAAAATACTTAAAATGCAATGACAAGACGGGCGCTCCTAGCTGCAGTTCTGAGCGGGACAGTCAATATGTGGCATGCAACTAGCAACAGTGGCAGCAGCACTGTAACACAGGTACAATCACACTGAGCTATACAGCAAAACAGTTTACTATATTGTCTCGTGCTCCATCACAGCAACCACCTTAATTGCAACAGGGAGCACCAACAATCACCGCAACAGCTACTGTCAGCCAGCTGTTGGGCTTCAGGAACATGCCACGCCGGGGGTGATGACGACAGCGAAGGAACAGCTCAAGGCAAATGGGGCTGTCTGGAGAAGCCTGGCGATCGGAGCGTTGTCAACGATATTGACAGCATCATTTGATTCAGGACTTTCTCCTCTTTAGGCACAAGTTTGCTTCATTAGGACCTTTCCTGCTAGTTCCATTTTCTTAACCTGTCGTCTGACCATTCGCAATGTTAATTCTGGCCTCGGGTCTCTTTTGCGCTGTCCTTATCCTCGAAAACAAACTCACAGTATCAAAATCCACAGCCTGCGGGGAGCTATGACAACGATGCGGTACATAATAACTAACATAACCAGTACCGCAGACACCACGATGGTGATCCCATTCAATCAGGTGAAGCTACGACTGAATCTGTCAGGCTTTAACGTGGTTCTGGTGGAACAAAAAAGAAAACATTTGTATACATGTCAATGTATCCACCAGCACTAGTCACAGGAGGAACAGTCGCGCTTGACTCTTGAGCGAATGAAGTCTTTTTACAAGCTCCACTGCACGTGCCTTCAGCAGCTGCGGCAGCCCCCCCCCGATCTCGCCATTTGCAGGCTTAAAAAACCTTACAACGCCATACACAGCTATGTGAACGGGCTCCGCAACACCTCTGGCGACTCACCTCAAAAACCCCAGTTGGAAGGTGAGGTAGTCTATGAGCACTTCAAGTCCTTTGTTTTCTTCATCGAGAAATTCTCTTACCCACCTGCGGGAAAAAAGAAAACGAAGGAGTGATTATGCCCCTGAATTCGTGGGTATAGCCAGATTACAATCCTCTACTAATTCTATAATGACCCAAGGTTCCTCGTCCCACCCCCACCACCCTCCTCCGTCCCATATCTTCCTCTTAGTGGACACCTCTTCTCACACACACACTTGCAGGTGTCAATGCCCGTGAGTGTGGTCCAATATATAGCCATGTTAGTCAACACAAAACGGTTCGCCTTTACACGAGCAAGCATTTCCGATGCCCCTTAGCCAAGAATAGTGGGGGGGGGAAGCGACACACCCTTTTGACCTCAACAAGATTTGGCCACTACTTTGATTAGATTCTCGTCTTTCAACGTTTAGCGAGTACGGGTTCTTCCAACGTTTAGGGCATGCACATGTGCAGTTGCTAATTCCATCAAGCATGTTCTGGATCGTGCCGCTAATTTTCCCCGCCACTTCCCAGCTCTGCAGCAGAGCAACCGATCCAAAGGTAAACACGGTCTCATACTCACTCAATGTTGTTCGTCCTTAGGGAAATCTCGAGGTCTCGTAGGACCTGAGTGGATTTCGAGTCGCCTAACATTCGTCTTCTCTGAAAGGGCGAATCGGCGACATAGTCACCATGGTTTCAGTATTGCGTCATGACAAGAAGGCCCGTATATAACGAGTTGCTTATATTGCCCAGCCACTGTGCACACTCGCACTAAACTGCAATACATCTATCGTACTGTAATACATTTATTGCTAAATTGTAATACATTCAAGGTGCTGGAAGCAATGCTGCAAGCAATCTAAATTTAGACCATGTTTGAATATCAAAGGACGCCAGTAGAGCTGCTTAAGAAGACACGACAACATTGATTTAACGCTGCATGGCAGCATTTGAACTATGGAAATCTTTCACAATGGTGTCTGCTTAGCACTAATGGTTCAGACAAATTGTAATAGCAAATTAAAACCCTTTCTGAAGAGCGTAGCAAAGCATGCACGCTTCCTACGATAAAGTTGCGCCAGCGAGACCTTGCGAGCTTTTCAGGACAGCTCTCCAAAACAAGAAACTATCATTCGGGAAAAAAGTAGTTCAATGTGTTTTCTTTTGGGTGTAAAGGAGCGATAGTCACTAATTTTAATAAAAACAAACATCTTGTGCATAACAGTGAACCACCTACAGTGTTGTTCTTACCACTAATTTTTAAAACACAAGGTTGGTGTTGCGCCAGGAGTTTTTTCAGTTCTTGCCTGTCGCTAAAAAATGCGATAGGCTCTTAGTCAAAGTAGGCTAAAAAAATTAACAGTAATGCGGGAGCATCTCATCCTTCTCCAACATGAACCTGAAGCTTGGCCCAACGCGCATGTCTTGCTCCGGCTTTAGAGGCCTGCAACACTGTCCTTCTCACACGCCCCTCGTACACCATGCCAACTATGCTTTGCATTCTAACTGTCTCAGTGGTCCCGTTTGCTCGCTTTAGCAGTGGCACTGGTTGCCTATCACTCCTTCCGTCGCCCACCAGTGCCGGCATTTCATCACAGTCCTCCCATTCCACACTCTTTTGCACCTACTCAGCTCTGTGCTTGTTGCACACTCCATTTTACAACATGCACAAGTGATGATGAGGCATGTTGAGACACTGTGTGAAGGACACATTCGTCGCTGTTTCAGCTTAACCCCCTTCACCCCTAACAACTAGGTCGGCAACAATGCAAATGCAGCAGCACAGGCTCGGTTGAAGTCACTCCTCTCGCACACAATCGATCATTCTCTGTTCTTTTGTCACCCTGTGTCTGCGAATTGACGGCGCAAAATTTTGCCAACTCGCATAATGTGAGGCTCCCGCAATACTAATATTGAAGAGCTCCACGGTGTCATGTGGTTTAAAGGCAAGCAAGGTCTCTCAGACGCAAACCTTACAACTGCACGACCACGAGGTGCGAATAATGGCACTGGCTTAGCAAGAACCATGCCACAAATGTCAACACTACACATAATGCTGTTTATCATGTCTCTACACAAAGGCAGACAAAAGTGCAAACGACCGGTGCTATTTTTTTTTCTCTCTCGGAGTGTGTGTATGCATGTGTGACATTATATGCGCAAGCACATGCACACAGTGCTCGGCATGCGTGAATCGCACGACGCTAAAACATGGCTCGTCGTGCAGCTAACAGGAACCAGTTAAGGTTGTACAATATCCCATGCGCCATCTATCAATTGCCTTGTTACGATGTTATGTGACGGGAAAAAAAAGTCACAGGCAGGAAAAACTGAAGGAACGGGTGAACAACGTTTGGTAAACGTGCCAGTTCGCACAAATAAAGTGACAGCAGTGGCTAAACACAACGCTGCTTGTTTCTTTAGACATTCCAGTCTGATACTTGCACTTTGTGCACAAATGAAACATACCATTCGAGTTTACAGCTGACAGCCGTCACATCTCCAGTAAGTTGGCTTATAAGTATGTACAGAAAATGCCAAATGAGGGGAGTGTGACATTCGGATTTCTGCAGGTAAATGGCTTCTAGGCGAAACTTCTAAATGCACTGTGGTCAGTTTGATTAGAAATGCAATCACTGCCTCGCTGCATGATAAGGCCCAAGCCAGGACAGCCAGGACCATGCTGGTTGTTCTGGACAACCAAGCCAGGACAAACTAGACTTTTCACCATGAGGGAGTACGAAAACGTCAGGAGGTCAAATAGTTTGGCAGGGAAGTGGAGTTTAAGAATAATGCATTTACACAACCGGAGCAATGTTTCAGAATTATTACAATATATTTTTCTCCCCTTGCTCTCAACAACCTTATTCTGGCATTCCGCACTAGCAGCCAATTCACTGCAAACAATGCGGTGCTCTAGATGGCATGCAGCGTAACATTCGCACACGCTTTCAAAAGTTAAATCTGCTAGATACGCTACAACATGGTGCCACGCCTGTTCCTTCATTCTTCCTGCTAGTTGATGTGCTAATGTTCTAAAACCAAAGCACTCGTCGCAAGAGGTAATGTAATGTTGAGCTCCAAGACTGCAAAGGTGCTGTAAAGGTGTTGTTAACTTACTGTATGGAAAGGTATGGTAAACAAGGTCACATAATCGTTCCGCTCCAACCCCAACCGTTCTTTTTCTTCTCAGAGTTACATGATTAAACAGACTAGCTGGCACACTAAAGCATCACCGTTACACTCAACTACCTTGCAGATCCCAATGCAAGCTATGACCTCGCAGAGAAGTTACTTTCATGTACAAGCAACTCGCAGACAATAGCACCACTTTTACAACACTACACAATCTGGTTTCTCAACATAAAATCCTCTTGCGCCGCACGCTCTGGCAACACCCATGGCCACTCAGATAGGGGCACGACACCACCAAAAATTTTCGAGATAATCATGCACATACTTCATAAAATGTCAACCGGAATGTCCCAAAAGCAAAGACAAGGGCGCACTTTGTATTCCAGTTCCGTCTACCATGGCACAGTTTAAAGGCGTAACTGCAACCAGGCATAACGTTTAATAATTGCAATATAAAAAAATATATTACCAACATTTCTCGTGTTTCAATCTTCCGTGCAACGCCCCTGCCCAATCAGCAGTTGAAAATCTGCTAAATACTGCCAGATTACCTAACTGCACATATTGTCAACCCAAAACAGTGTGCATCCGCTGCCAAAAATAGTCGCTCGTTGTGGGTCTTTAAAACAGTATTTGGACCTCGGTGTAACTTATTCGCCACTGCTCCATACTCTCGCCTTTCGTCGCAATTTTGTTATCAACTGTACTCATCAAAACTGGAAACACGCTGCCCATTGCCTTCTGCTTTTGTTTTTCCTCCGACAAATAGTCGCATGCTTCTCTGACCACCACCTCAAAAAAGGCCAGGAAACAGCAATGCACGGCAATCAACCCCAATATGCACACCGCCTCTTGCATTTGAGGCACATTCACGCACAAACTCATAACAGCGCACGCAATAAATATTTACCCTCCACCGCTTGCAGTCAGAGAATGCAGAGGGAGAGAAGATAGAGAGGAAGATAGATATGGAGAGGAGGAGTAGAGAGAGAGAGAGAGAGAGATGAAGCAAAAAGAAACAACATGTGGTGTGTTGCATTACACGTTATTACGAGAGATTATTTCCACAAGCACTCCCGCAAACGACACGACCCGAGTGCGTCGTGCTCCGATGCCCGTGTGTTAGTAAGTGTCCTCCACCGCAAACGCACGCAGGCAAACCACGCTCCCCCGAGCGGGGAGCAGAGAGAGGTAACAAATGCAAGCAGAAGAAGAAATGTATACCTGTATGGGTAACAATAATGTCGAAACGGCATCGTACATCATCTGATTATTTACCTTGGCACTCCTGGAAGCTCGGGGATCAAGGTAGGTCTTTAATTTACGTAAGTAAAAGGAAGGGGGTTCTTTTGCGATCACTTTTTCCTGTACGCGATGAGATAGAAAGGGTAGAGCAGGAACAATCAGGGAGGGAAGGGGGAGGGGAGGGGAGTTGTGAACAGGGTGCGAGGGGGAGAAAAAAAAGATAGACAAACAGGGTTAGCATCACCAACATTTCCACTGCACCTTCAGCAGATGCAAATTATTTCACACTGAGTGAAGCATTGAAGGAACCATTAAAATCTGCTCCATTAAAATGCAGTCCCACTAACGAAGAGTTGTACCACCTTCTTAAAGGGGTCATGCAGACAATACACAAGTTTGCTTCATTCAATAGATATCCTCGTCAGAATCATACTGACCCCACTTTTAACGTAAACTTCGCTCGAATAAGCTGTATAATTAGGGAAAAAGGGAAAAGCCATGCAACTCACTCGCTCATTTCCCGCAACAGAACCTATGATGTCATACCAGCCAGCTCTGCCATTGGCTGAGGCCAGCAAAAGCAAATGCAAATTAGGCAGAGCTTATAAGCTTGCCAACGGCTATTTGCGCATAAATTTAGGCCACATTCTTTTTAAAGCAGTAAGAATGGTGGGATCGATAGCGGAAGTTACGAAAGCACACGTAAACATTGAAGTACCGATGCGTACTGCTGTTGGTACTGCGCAAACTATGCTTGGTTTAGCTGCACAGGACTGCGGGGCTTTGGGGTAGTTTTAGACGACACTTGCCAATTGACGCAAGTAACGGTGTATTACGTCACCGTATTTGTTGAGCGAGCACTCTGTTTCAGAAAACGATTATTTTCTCCCTGAACAAAAATAACCCAGATTCAAATACGGTCAAAAACAAACCAGAGGCAGAAAACGGCTTGCCACGGTATGGTGGCGCCATCTAGGTTCACTAACGGCAAACAAGGCTTCCCAATCGGCTGCAGAGCGGTCGGTTCCTGTGATGTCATTGCAAACCACGAAAATGCCCGATTTAGCAGGAAAATCAAAATTTTAACGTAAATTGATTAATTTCTCAATGAATAAAACATCGTTTGCACCTGGACAAGCGCTGGGGAACCTATCAGACACGAAATTTTTCGAATAAAACAAACTCGTATTTTGTCTTCATGGCTCCTTAAAGGGGCCATGAAGACAAAAATAAAAGTTTGTTTTATTCAAAAGATTTGGTGTCTTATAGTGCCACCAGCACTTGCCTGGCAGCAAGTGATGCTTTATCCACTAATAAATTAATCCTTTTAGGCCAAAATTTTGATTCTCCCGCCTAAATTGTGTTTTCGTGACATCAGCGAGGACGTGTACAACGAGGGTACCTAAAACTGAAGTTAGTATACTGACTAAGGCTGCTGCGAACGATGAAAGGTGTCTTCTTTGTCTTCTGTTTGCTGTCCACCTTCATAGGTGGCGCCACAATACCGCTCAGAGACCACTGTCTGTTTTTCAGCAGATTTGTAACCTGGCTCACTTTTGTTAAGGTTAGTAATCGTCCGTGACAAACTAGGTATGCTCGACAAACAGGGTCATGTAAGTGGCGACGTCGCTTAAGGCAGCTGACCAGTATTGTGTTAGACAGGCCCAACATCCCTGACAGCTGCGCAGCTTCAGCCGGCATAGTGCGTGCTGCACACACTGGTGCTTCTATGTTTACGTGTCTGTTTGTAACTTCCATTGTTTACCCAACCATTCCTACTCCTATAAAAAGGTTGTGCACTGAATTTTAAGCTCAAATTGTGCATTCCGTAAGCCTTAAAATCCCTGTTTAATTTGCATTGGATTTTGTTTGTCGGCCTCAGCCAACTGCAACGAGCTGCCTGTAATACGTCATAAGTTAGGTGCAGAAAAGTAGCTAGGGTGTCGCATGCCTATTATTTGTTTTCCTCATTATATAGCTTATTTTAGTGAAGTCAGTGTTACAAGTAGTGTCAGTGCTAGTCTAACATGGCAATCTTTCAAATGAACCAAACTCGCATTTCGTCTTGAAGGGCCTTTTATTTATTCACAGAATAAAACATGAGGCTCTTGTTATGTTCGAGATATTATGTGTATTTTGTGCTTGTAAAGATTCAATACTAAATACCCTCATAAAAAACAAGAGATACGACCCTTGGCTTTTGTGAACACCAGCAGTCTGAATCAGGCAGCATAGTCACTGATCAAGGTTTTCCTTCTTAATAATTGCGGTTTCCACTGAGTTCGATTAGGGAATATGTCTGGCTCACAATCGGACTCAGACATATATCTAATTTGAAATGAATGAAAAAAAAATCCCATATCAGCAGTAATTCAATATATAAAATGTACAATTCCCAACAAACAAGAAATAAACGAACATTAAAATCCTTCAACATAAGCAATATGATCAATGCCCGTGATAAATGATAAATATGATAAACGAACCTGATTATATTCCGCTGAAGAGCCAACTGCATGAAAATTTTAACCTCACCCAAATTTATTTTGAATGTGCAGTATGCCCTACCAAATCAACCGGGACATGACTGGTTGCCTCGTGACATTCTTCGTTAATCTATTAGAAGCTTTTAAAATATCTCCGTAGCAGACGACGCCGCAACTGCCGGCGGATCGCGCAAACAGCCACAAACCGGAAATGACATTCCTGCCGGCCCAATCCGCCGGCCAGTCAGAATGCCAGCCAGGCGAAAGTTTATAAACACTTTTCCAGCTCCGGAACTACGCTTTCCCGGCTGGGCGCCATTTCTCCCTAGGCTCTGAGAGGGCGCTGCGGTCGCGGGTTGCGCGGTGTTGGCGGTAGTGTTGCCGCTAGTTCCTTGCGGCGTGCGCAGGCGTATTTCAGCTGCATAATTTGCATCCATGCAGTCTTTCCAGTCGGACTATACAGAAATAGGGTTTTCAAGAGGCCGACATTTTCGCTGCAGTCGGTGCTCAATGGTCTTACACAAGGGCGCGTACCACGCTGCATCGAAAAAACGCACAAAAGACAGGAGGCCTTAGACAACGCTTGAAGGCTACGCTTTCATCACACTGTCTGAACACTTACTGGACAACCGTACACGTCATTTTCGGTCGCAAATACGAGCTGCATATCTGATATGCAGACATCCTGGCACGCCCACGCCCACCCTGCGGCTACGAAACAGGAACAGCGGCAGACATTTCCGCCCTTTATATATCGCTCATTTGTCGATTTTACTCCGTGCTAAAGGCGTCTTGCGCAGTCGCTCTTGCGCAAGGGCTGCAAGCCCCGTGGCAGAAAAAGCCCTGCGTGGATGCTGTCCACCGCCGGTTTCGAGAACGATCCATAAGACGTGGCAATCCTGCACAAGGCACGTCCGGTCACTCGTTTTTTGTTTTGCTCCGAGGAAGCGAAACCTAACCAGACCAACGCGAAAGGGGTTTGCACAGGCTTTGCGAAATGCGTGTGCCGATTCCAGGCTTCCTCCTAACAGTGAATGCAGTAATGAAGACCCTGTACGAGATTCTTTGTTGCGAATGACGCACTCGAACTAGAACTACGTCGCTAGACTGCGCATGAAGAAATGCTGTAGTCGGTCGATTCAGCGTCACCACAGACGAGGCATCGCACGTGGGCATTTCTCGAACCGGCTGCAACAAAAAGCACGGCTAAAAAGGCGATGCACTCACTTGATCGCAAATCATGTCCCATTTTTTCTCGTCATCGTACTGCTTGAGCAGTTTTGCTTTGTCCGGTGGCAAATCCATCGAATTCTGCGGGAGAGAAAAAAAGAAAAACATGAGACAAGTGACGTCATCTTCAGTGGGTGTCGGCCGGTCCTGGAGAGCGACCGGAAGGAACTACAAGCAATATTAAAAAAATATATACATTTCCGGTTTTCCATTCCATTCGTTCGCATAGGCGGGAGCCGCACGCGGAATCACGCAGTGCGTTGAGGCTGGATTACTCCTACAGCTCTACCAATACGCGCGAACGGAGCAGAATAAATTAATTTCTCCAGAGTATTCACACCAAAACAACCCTACATTCATTCCACAAAGACGAAGCGTTGAATCCGAAATGCCTTGAAAAAACGGGAGACACTCACGAGGCATACGCAAGGCCGTTTTATAGCTATAAAGCATATGGAGGAGGCGAATATAACAATGACCCCGCGATTGCAAACCGGCAGCCCGACTTCGCATGCGCACACACAGACCGTCCAGCAAGTAGCAGACAGTCTTTTTTTTTTTTCTGAAAACAAAAAAAAAAATTTATCTGCTCTTTTGCGCATGTGCGCTGATCAAACGCACGAGAAGAGCTCGCGCTAAAGCTGTGTCTGCTCATGCGCAGTACTTCTCTTCTAACCGATACGCTTTTGCGCATGCGCGTGCAGTGGCAGGCCATCCGAGGGACAAGCACGGTACTATTCTTGAGCTGTCGCAGGCATGGCCGCAGGCACAGACGACTGCCATGCGCTGGTCGTTTCTAGCGCGCTAGCAAGATCCATGTCAGCGTGCTATAAGCGACTTTCGAAAAGGTGCACTACGCACAGCCGCTGGCAGCCTAAGCTGAAACGACTTAACGGCGGCCGGAAGACATGGTGATGCGACTCATGAGCGAAAACGGACAGCAGCTGCTACAAGTTATAAAACATGCATTTGAGAGCGCCGTTCGCTGCTGCTGGGCGAATCAGTCAATTTCGGCTGCGAGATCAGGTATATCGCGACAAGCGCAGGGGTGAAAGCTGCCCTGCCACGCCGACGAAACGGATTCGGGGGGAAACAGCTAAGGGCAGGCACTCTGGAACACGCCTTTTTATTCGTCGCACTTCTCGTGGCTGGGCAACGCCACCAGTCTTTTGACCCCCGCTCCGTCGTTTCAGCTTAGGCTGTACATGACTGTACAGTCATCAAAAGCAGGGATTTATACACCCCCCCCCCCCCCAACTACCCCTCAGATGGATTTCGACAGCCCCCCCCCCCCCCCCCCCCCCCCAGAAAAAAAAGGTTCCACAACCACGAGCAGCCCTACCTAGAAATGTATACCAACCCCTTCCCCACCCCCCGTCCCCCCCCCCCCCCCCCCCGGGATTTCGACACCCCCCAAAATCGAAAGTTTGGATAAACCCCTCGTCAAAAGTGGTTAGTTCAAAGTATATGTGTGATGCTAGCGGCAGCTAACCAGAGTAAAATGTGCGTTTTCCTAAATGGGAAAATTTTTAACATACCCATTTTGCGATACGCACATGGTTGCTGTATAGGGAGTTTAAAATCAGTGCTTACGGGGAAAGTTTCGAAGCGTTGAGGCTGTGCCACCACCTGTTGATGTTTCTGTGAACTAAGCACCCCTAAGCAAGCTTCGATGGGCATTTTCCTATAGTTATCACCTCGCTTCGAATTTTGAAACCAGATGCAGCGCAAGATGGTCGGAGTGATGGAGTGACCAATGCTTCAATACTGGTCACTCTCATCACAATTCCTCATAAGAATGTCGTGTGTTGTAGAAGTGGGCAAATTCAAGAAAAGGGGGTGGTCGAACTTGCGCAAGACCTGCGTTTCGGACGAGCTATTTTCTTCGTGTCACGAGCTGCTTCAACTTATAACCAAACAATGTGAGTCCTTTGTACTAGTCTTGTCATTGACGCGCAGTTTTTCTGTCGTAAAAAAGTATTCTTACTCGATTAACAATTACTGCTAAGCCTTATATCTTCACCACATCTTCGCACCGCCAGATGAATTTTCCGCGCAAAACAGCCAGTTTGGCCACCACAGAACCGAGGACCTGTATCATGACTGCGCCGTTCCACTGATTGAGGCGCACCTCCAGACTATGCCCGGAAAGGAAGTAATCCATCGCACACGGCCAGTTGAAAGAACAGAAGGAAAACTGGCAGCATCTCCACTCCGTAGATGATGGCGAGGGGGCGGAGTACGGGGACTCGAAATGACATCCAACTTGGGCCCCGAGTGACATCCGATTTGCGCCCCGGCGGTCATTCGATTTGAGCCGTGAGTTGCCATCTTGATTATTCCCTAAATGAAACTGCAGCTCGCGGCTCAAATCGAATTTCGCTTGATTTTCGCTTAATTGAGGTGTACGCACGGATGGACGCGGACGGACATTGGGAGGTCCTAAGGTACTCCGCACCGCAGGCGAGGGAGTAAGCCGTTTGACTCTCGGGTACTAACTCGCGGTCGTAGCCCAATGGGTAAGACGACTGACACTAACTCTGTCCGGTCGACCAGACACAGGCTCGAATCCTGCCGGTGCCTGTGTGATTTTTTGCGATTGTAAATGCTATGCGCACGGACGCGGGCAGACATTGTGCGGTCCTAAGGTACTCCGCGCCTAAAAAACCCGGCGGATTGGAAGACACCGCGGACGGATTTCATCTCGACCTGCTCAGAACCCGCGATCGAGTCGAGTCAGCAGCGGTCGATTGAGTTCCATCCAGCACGATCAGCTCTTGTCGGCGCCAAATCCCCTCAAAGCAGCCGAGGGCGCGGGGTCGTCGGACCAGCGAGGGCTCCGAACAGCCGTCCATCCGCCCGAACAAATGGTATCGGATTACGGCGCGCGCAGTCACTCGTGGTCGACGACTCCGCGCTCAAAGCCTCAGCGGCTTTACCTGTCAGGCGACGGCGGGACAGGCCGAAATCGCCCGACGTGCGGTACAAAAGGAATAACGCTGACACACCACCGCGAGGGTCTGAATGCGACGCCTTCGCGACTTTGCTTGGTGTTAACCCATTTCGGATACCGTCATTTGGTGCCTTGATTAAAAAATCGCGCACGGTATACGTTTCCTACAACAGGAGTCAGGAAGGTGTGATCAGTGCAAAAGCGATGGAAAAAAAAAAAAAAAACGAAGGTGGCTGTGCCTGTCAATTCTAACCATGTCCCGTCTTAGCTGTGCTCCAGCCTTGACGAAGGCGCATTGAAGGGATAGCGAACATAACGGGGGACAGGAAACGAGCGATATCTAATCAGCCCTGAAACCTATACAGTGTCTTTAAAGCAGTGCGCCGCTAGGGCCATTACCGCTGCCTACCTGGCTGAACGAACTGGTTTTATGAATATTTTTTTAATTCGATCAGACTCGTTGAAGACTACAGCACGAACAAGATTACGCTGTTTTTTTTTTTTTTTTTCGGCAAAGTCAAGGGCTGCTTCGTCAGAACAGATTCAGCTGTGCAAAGCAAGGCGAACTCCGATAACTCAGACTGCTGCTTCGCTATAAGAAGCGCATGGCGTACCTATACCCTGCCACTGCTTTATCAATAATGTCCCAGTATGTACGGTGGCAACTTATGGTGGCCTCTTTTGGCGTTTTGGGGTGGCTGGCTGCCTGTTATTTCAGATAACGTGCATCACGTCGCAATGATCACGCTACCTGTATGACTTCTGCGGACAAACGAAGTTCGTTATTTTTTTAACCACGAAAATCAGCATTTGTACTGGAGGGAACCAGTTCATGCGCGAATTTCGGAGCGCAGTCTGGGATTGCACGAAGCCATCGGGATATTTCGTGGCGCGTTGTTGGTAAGTGGTGAAACAAAAAAGGAGAGGGGGATACGTCCACAGCAATTCCACCTTGCAAAATCGAGGACAGACATCAGGTGCGTCATGAGCTCAGGCCTGCTACTTACATCTCAAATGCACCATATAGGAAGTTATTTATTTATTTATTTATTTATTTATTTATTTATTATTACACCCATCTGCTAGCTACCATAAATAACTAATTAAACCTGCACGAGTTCAGAAATGCACCTAATAATAAGTTAATTGTTCATACGCAATACAGGAGGAGGCCCCCAAGCTACAAGCGGTGTCCAGGGTATTGGACACCGCTACACGCAAAAGGCAGTGATGCACTGCTCTTCATATTTATTTATTCATGTTTTGCGAGGTACACATTGGGATGGAGCCCTTTCACTAACAACGTGAAGCTGAGCGCATATGCCCGCCAGAGCTATTGGTGGCAGCAGGGCACTATCCTCTGAACGTATGATTTCACTGTAACAGCCATTCAGAGTGAAGATTTTTTTTAACAAGAAAGTGTTTTATGCCTGGATACACGAAGATTTGACTGACGTCATATCCGTCACGGAAATGACGCCAGTACAACGAAGCAAGCGACCTGTAAAGGGTGCACCCCTACACACAGGGTCTTCTTGCGGGGAAGCAACCTTTAGTACTAAAGCGTACGTTATACTTAGGGTTGTTCGTTTTCGGGTTTGATATTTTAACACGAAAGTGTTTTATGTCGGGATACACCAAGATTTCACTGACGTCATATCCATCACGGAAATGACGCCAGTACACCTTTGCCGAAGCGACCCGCCAGCAGGACGTCGCTCGCCAAGCCCACACATAGGACAGCCGCCGACTCGCAAATCATGCTCATTTCGCTGCAGATTTCGCTGCATATTTCACTCTCGTGTTTTACCGATTCCTACGAAAGAAGAATCAATCACAGTTTTTTTTTTCCACTTTCCTTCGCCTGCAACTTCTGTATTCTCCGGCGCTCCTGTTCTAATTTACTTCTGACCCCTCCCCTTTTCCCCATCCGCTCCCCCTTCTCTCTCTCGCTATCTGAAAGCGTACAGTGAAGACACGGGTTAGCACACCTGCGGTCGCACTAGCGGGGCGAGCGTTCAGCACACCGGTTCGGTCATTCGCCCCAGTCCGACAAACACGCGGGGGCGCAAGGCCAAGAGCAAGAAAAAGCGCCGCTCAGAGTAAGCCGCGTGACGCCCACCAACAGCTGTCGGTAGCCCGTCGATGCGGCAGCGGCAACAACAGTCACCGTACTATGGGAGCGTTCACCCTAGCTCCATGCCTTGAAGTGTGCACGCTACCGGGCATACGCTGTTTTAGATCCAAACAAGATGTTCTTTTTCCTTGAAAGAAAAAAAAAATGAAAGGAAGGAGGTGGCACGGCCGCCCACGTTGGGTGTAGTAGAAGAGAGGTTAAACCAACCGCAGTGGTTGTTAAGTAAAATAGGGTACGCGCACCCCTTTACATTCACTATGGGGGCACTCAGCAGCACTTTTCCGTTCTTGCAAAGCATGGAAATACTGCACCCTTTGCCGCAAGGCACGCAGTATCCTGGCTTCTTTACACACAACACGTTTGGCTGTGCGGGCACTAAATTGTGAAAACAAGTGGGCATAAATATCGGCAGATTGTATACTGCCTGGAAGTACAAATATACCAGTCGCGACAGCAGCAGTTTCTCAATGACGCGGAAAATACCAAACAGCGTGAAAGCCTGCATTAGTCCCCGTATTCTTTTTTTTCGCACTACGGTTTGTGAAATCACGAATGGCGGAGTGGAATTGGTGGAGGCTTGTTTAGGCAACAGCAAGATAGTACCACGCGTTTACGCAAAACGTATCAGGCAGCTTTATCAGTAGGACAGTTTAGAAAAAGATTTGGCGCGGCTTTGTACAAGGGCTGGAGGTAAACCAGCCGAGCAGGCGGCCCCTCCCCCTTTGTCGGAGACCCCGCTGTTCTAGTACCTCACATGTAACTCCCAGCTTGCCGCTGAAAGTTCTCCATGACTGGCAGGCCCGGATCGTTTTGTCCGCAGGCTTTCACATCTCTCCCAAAGCGGACCACGCGAGCAAGCCCTAGAACCCGCGGGAGAGACCAAAGCCCGCGCTAGCAACCCAAAGGAACTTACTGTGCGCCCGGAATGCGATCATAGCCCAATCGGATAGACACCGGTTTCATAACGCGAAGGACCCAGATTCGATTCCGACAACGGGAAACGTGTTTTTTTCTTTTATTTATTTATTTCCAATTGGCCGGACGGGATATTGTTCCCCGCAGCTGCTAACCCCGTACCCCTCCGGCGTTTGGGGTGGTCGGTGGTTGGGTTGCCGGTTTCATGGCGTAAAGGTCCCGGATTCGATTCCCACTGACCTCCCTAACCACATTTTTTCTTGAGACTTCGAGGTTTTTTGGTGCGGACAAAGCTCGGCATAAACAGCTCTGCTGCTAACAGATACGAACTCCAGCTCAGTAAATGGAAACACAAGGAAGGCCTCCAGTTTGCCTTCGCAAACAAGCGTAGTTGGAATATTTTTCAACAAAAAGAAAATTTCGGCTGGATCTTACATTACTCGGTCGGTACATGATGGAGTAATAGAGAGACAGCGGATAGGAAAAGAAAAATTGGTCGCCATCCCGCCCTGCGAAAGTGGATGTCCAGCAACGCTATTCTAAACCCCTACAGAAGCTGATGGAGGAGGATATGAAATGTTTCTCGTTGTCTCGGCGGGCTTGTCGCTTGCGCTCGGCTAGTGTCACTAGATAAAGGTGCAGAGTATCGGCACTATTTCTCCTATTGTTCCGTGCCGCCGTCATGATCATTGGTCAGTTCGCATCACGTGACGTCTCCTTACACTGCACCGGTTCATGGGCGTTGCCATTTTGTTGTTTATGCGTTTTAGTCGGTTAACCCCGGTAAACTTAGCTTGTCCTCCCTGCTCTGCGGCTGCGCGCGACTGACCTCGTTCCGAATGCGAATCAAAGATGACGCGTGTAACAGCATTTCAGCAGCAGAAGTGTGTCCGAAGATGCCGTTTTGCTGCATCTTCGGCAGTGTTGTTAACAAACGATCCGGTCGAAGTTAACGGCGAGGACGTAGATGCGGCCATCTCGCAACACTGGTAAACGCTAAAATGGACGGCGTTGCTGACTTGCGTGCCTAAGTGGCGATACTTTAATACCTTATCCACTGACACTACCCTAGGCTTCTCTGGCGGCAAATGCTGGGTCCTGTCTGGCCTCACGCATGCGTTCGGCATCTTGGGCAAGAACTGCTCTATTTAGTGACACTAGTCCTGCCTAGCCTTCAAAGATAATCTGCAAACATAATCTTTACCGCGAACACATGGGGGGAGGGGGGGGGGGGGTCGCATCGTTCGCAGGCGCCTTATCACCCATAATGCGGTTTCGATGCTTGTTTTGTGGTTTACTTAAACGAATTCTGAGCTCTATGCATGGTGCATGCCTGATTTGTCTGACGCATGCGCTGGGCGTCTTAGGCCTTGGCGTTTTTACACACGGAGATCGTTTTTCCCACGGCGATGAAACCGTTCGGGGGTAGAGGTATACAGCTTTGCTGTACAAAAGGGGGCAATGAGTGAGACAGAAGAGGGAAGAGGGGGAATGCTGCACCCAAAAAGCGCGCGCACGCGCGTGCGTGTGTGTGCTAGCACGCGAGGACCCGAATGGAATAGGCGGGAGCAGCCGATGATCGGTTGGCGAGGGACATGGCGCCAGTTATACGGCTTTCTTATCGGCTCGCCGTTGGTGGGCCGCCACGCTATTCGCGAAAGGCGACGGGAAAGGCAGAGGAAGCCCCTGGCGCGCAATTTCCGGCAGCACGCAGATCGTCGCGGCGCCTCGAGCACGCCAGGCGCTTCCCGTCACGTGCATACGCGGCAATGCACAAAGGCCGGCTCTTTTCTCGACGCACACGCCGGACCACGGGGCTAGTACAGCTGAGCCGAGCGTCGTCGCCACAGGCTACCTCGGGCTATGACGCCACCCCCTTTCGCCGCCGGAGTAGACTGAGGGTGTTCGCGCTTTGTCACGACATTGTGCTGTCGTTTCTTCAACGGGCCAGACATGGCATGTTGTCCACGTACCATGACGGTGGGACATGCTGGCGTCGCCATCCCCCACGCTGTCTGAGTGACAACCGTGATCACCACGACGAAATCTCGGCTTACTTGCATCGCATTTATACCGACACTGCAAGCTGTATTCCGTTCGTTGCACCAATTTATGATGTGCTCACTGGACGTTTTTGAGAATGCGTTTCCCAAATTCCAGCAACTGTAGTTGCCACCATACGGTACACCATGAACTGCGGTGTTTACTCAGTAAAAACGCTTGCAGCGTGGAGAAGGCGTATCGGGCGAACAAACGCCGGTTAGGCCGCCAAAAAGCGCTTCCGCACCGAGCACTGTGCGACGAGCACAACAGAGGGGCTGGCGCATGTGACGGCGCCTGCACAACTCCAGAAGCACGCGTTTGAATGCAACGGCGCCCATCACGCGACGCCGGCGCTGTACTTAGTGATTCAATCTGTAGGTATAATAACGAAACGCACTGGCCACCCCTGTCCAAAGAGCAAGCAAAACGAACCATACACCAGCGTCAAGCGAACGAACAATGTTAACCCGGAGGCGTGATAAAGCGAGCCCGCGCAGTAACTGAACAAGTTAGGGGCCTATCTTGCAGCACGCCATTCGTACACCACGGCGCCTGTTTCCGGGTCTCCTTCCGTTGTGGGCACGACGCACGCGGGACAGACAAGTACGCCTCGCTTTCGCGCCTCTGCGTGCGGCGCACAAACAAAAAGCCGAGACCACCACCGAGGAGCCTCCCCAGGTACACGTTCGCTCTCAGGTACGAAAGCACAAACACGCCACGCGGCCGCGCCGCATTGTTTCATCCAGCTTCAACGGCGGCGTGACTTTCTTTTACAACGTCGCGGCCGGCGAGCGTGTGCGCGATAACAGCGTCCCACCCTGTGCGCACCGCTGGGTGCGACCGGGGGGGGCAGAAACAAAGCGGCCGCGGCGCCGGGGCCGAGCATCACTCAACCCGGAACGGAGACGTCAAGATAGCACGTGCTGCTACTCGCGCGCGTTGTGCGTGCGTCGCTGTGTGTGCGTTCCACATCGCTTCAGGGGGCCGCGCGGTGGATGTGGACTGCTTGTCGCGAGTTTAGGAGAGCCACGTATTTTTTTAACGGCGGCCGCAGTGAAGGTGTTTCATCATTACAGTGTTGTTGCCGTATGAAGCGCTGGGGCGATGTCCGCGTGCATGCGCAAGCGCGTATCTCGCCTTTTTCAGGTATGCTCCGCAGCGACAAACACCAGCGATCCCGAAGTCCGTCGTACACGCCTGCTCCAGAAGTTTACTATATGCACAAAGAGAGTGCGCTTACGAATCTCTTTAGGAAGGGACAGGTATAGCTCGATACGGCGGGGGCCGTACACCGACACTCGGTAAAGCCATACCAGTTACACACACGACCTCGGCGATGTTGCGCTAGGTTTTCTGCGCGCATAGAAATTTTGATTTGCTCATAAAGCGACATGTGTTATGCTGAGACACCTTCGTTTGCTTTAGATGCTTCTTAAGGAAAACCTTCATTTACTTTGTATGCCCTTTCCCCCCCGCCATGCGGCGTCTTCCTCTTGCGCACACGGCACGTTCCCGATCCGAGGCCCGCGCGCGGTCGTTCGGCCGATGACGTCACTCTCCCCTCAACGGCGCCGGTGCGATCGACGCCCCGCTCCGGAGGCTTTCCAGTTTGCCCATCCCGAAAAACAGATCCGGCCAGTCCGAGCCTCCTATTATTACGCATAAAAGAAGAAGAAGCTGATCCCAAAGAACCTTGTTAATTAAGAAGCGGCGCCAGAGGGAGGAGGGGGGACGAAGTGCGGCGCACGGTAGCTCCGGCGTCATCGCGGTGTCTGGCGGCGCAGAGCGCGATCCATCCTCATGTTGTCAGAGTGCCCACGGAATGTGACGGGGAATCGCCATGCTTGAATCACTCACGCCGCGTTATCGCGAGAGGACAAAACGGCAGACAGGTTAACAGGTACAAAACTCCGCGGAAAATCCCGGGCCCTTCTCCACCACGTCCCTTTTCCGGGCACGCTGCTCTCTGCCTTCCATCCAGCTCGGCCAATCAGCGCCCCGATGGGCTGCTTGTCTCATCTCGGGCTTCAATCGTCTCCTTCCTCTGCTAGCCGCAGTGCCACGGGACGCGCGGGCATCCAGCAGGGCAAGAAAGAAGAGGCCCACTGCCTCTCAGGAGAGGCCAGCTAGACGGGGGGAAAACTGCGCTCGCAGAGCGGCTCGGCCGGCCCCGCGTTCCGACGGCGACCCCGCGCCGGTCCCTCCTGCTCTTGAGCCGCTGCGAGGCACGAAACGACGCCGAGCGATAAACGAAAGCCACCAGCAGCGACGGCGCGCGCGCGCTCACTTGATGCACCGCATACCGCGGCGGGGGAGATGCCGTGTTTTCACGCACCCAGCGGGTGACCTGTACGCGGCTGGCGCCGGTGGTCGAGAAAAGTGAGCTCTGCGGCTGTATGGAGGGATGAAGCGAAATAGGCAAAGTTACTCCTGCGGCCAAGCTACTAAACAGTCGCTCGCGATATTGTCGTTCGCTACAGCTAACTGTGCTGCTTTATGCAATAACAAAATTGCCTGGAAAAGTCTGCAAAATATATCGGACCTCTTAAGAACAACCACTCCTTGTCAGCACGTCTGTTCGTTCGACTGCCGAAAATCGTAACTCGTTTCAACTCCAGTCAATCCGGCGATGAGAGAAGTGTGCGACGACCACTTCTGCTTTTGTGTAAGACGTATGCCTGGAAGCGTGCGGAGCCGTCGTAAGCCACCACATGTGCGACAGAAATCCCACCGAGAAAACAAAAGTGGAGCGGTGTGCTGCACAAGCGTCAATCAAGCGAGTAGCTAAGCTCATGCAGCTCCAGCGTCCGCGCGTAAACGTTTAAAGCGAACGCACCTGAGCGCTTGTTTGAAGCACGGCACGGGGCTCAAGATCGGAGGCGCCAGTAGTACGCTCAGAGAAACGGACGCCGTGGCCGCCCTTCGCTTCGTGATAAGGGACCCCCCTCTGGCTTGGCCCTCGGCCCCGGGACGGACGACGAAAGCGCGAACCTTCGCCGACTGCCTCCCCCCTCCTCCCCCCCCCCCCCCCTTCCTAAGCGATGGGAATGAGAGAACAGACTACAAGACGTAAAAAAAAAAAATGCACAAACATGCAGGTCGAAAGGCGAAGCCAGCGTGAGCAGTTCAAAATAGCGCGCCAGTTAAAAGACGGTGCCGCTCCGAGGAGCGGCACAGGGACTCTGCCTGGTGTACACACGCGTCCTCCCACACACGAGCTTACGTAATGAGCGCGCATTCGCTTTCACGTTTCTGGGGAGCCGAAGCTTCTATCCGGTGAATTTTTACGGGGCACGGAGATATGAGCGGTCAACCCACATCATAGGACCGGATCGTATACCGCACAGGAATAAGGGAACATCTTAATGGTAGCGCACTTACACACGGACACCAAGAAAAGAGACAACAAACCACAGCGCTGGCTCACAACTGAATTTTTTTTAGAGCAGACACACGCAGGGACAAATTGACACGCGAGATTACTGAGGCATATAATACAAGAAAAAAGGGAGTGTGGTGCTTTAGTGAGCCTTCGATTCACTTACATGAAAGTGAGTTTGAATTTTTAAATCGCTCTCTAGCGTAAAGATGAAAGACGCGCCTTCATCCACACAGTTGTTCGTGCCTGTCACGTTTTGGAAACAACACGATGGATTGTGACGTATGTATGATGTGTGGTCACATGGGGTTAGGTTGTAGTATTTAAATGTGTGTCTGTTCTAATAAAAAAATCAGTTGTGGGTCAGCGCTGTGGTTTGTCGTCTGTTTTCTTAGTGTCCGCGTGAAAGTGCGCCACCATCAAGATGTTCCAAATGCAATACCAACTAGCCCAGTCGTCACTTCTTCTACAGTAATAAGGGAGACGTACAAACGAAATGCTTGGCGCTCAGAGGGAGCACATTCCCTTTCCTACTTCGGGAGTTACCCCCTTCCCCCCGGCACAAAACCACATTTTTGAATAGCGTTGTTTCTTGATCACAACGGTTTTCTCCTGCCTTCAGTGTCCAAACAGGTATTTTAAACACGATAACGAATGCTCCGCACCAAATTCTTCTTTATTAACAAAAACATTAAAACCAACGCGACCATACGCATTGTGATTCTAGGCGAACGTGCCCGACGGAGACGATAAATTAACCGAAGAATAATAAATGTGTGCATAGAGAAACGCATTTTTTTTTCAGGAAAAAAAAAAAGAAAAGGGGAATCCGCTTACTTTTTTTTGTAGTTGGTGGTGTTGGCTAGCACAACGTCGCAATGTGAAATCTGAGTCCAAAAAAGAAAACTTTAAATGTATGACACGACACGGCGCTGTCAGGCAATTAAGCCACCCTACAGGGTAGTCGAAGTGGTGTGGGCACCGGCCCACTCTTCCCTAGAGGGAAATGGTCAAGCCTAACTCCAGGCCCGAGACTCCGAGGTTTCGTCGACCAGGCCGCGGAGGAATCACCTGAACCTACATGCCACTCACGGCCTACCAGGACATTACCCACCCCCACAGACTCGGTCGCAGAACACTTCCGTTGTCCCATCAACAACCAACAAAGACGCAAAAGAAACTACGCTCAGACTGAGCAAACTAAAACTAACACGTATTCCCGCCCAACACTGATGCACCATACGCTACCAAATCAACACGGAGCCCGATGCAAATTCTGTACGCAATCAGGAACACCTATTCACACTATCCTTGAATGCCCCCAGAGCCCTGATTTGCCACCTCCCCATTTCCCCGCTGCTGTACAGCTCCCTCTTTTGCGATCAGCTCCTGCTGGTTGAGAGAGCGGTAGCACCAAGAAAGACACCTGTAAGAAGGCTGCACTCTCACAAGGCTCTGCCACGTAAAGAAGTTCTCTCTCTCTCTCGGTACCATTACATGCACCAGGGGCGAGAGCCTTCTCATTTTTATAGCGAATTAGAGACTTCTAATTTAGACACAAACCCAGAAAACGGCTCGTTCTGTCAATCTCATCATCAAGCTTAGCCAAGGACAAGCCAGCGCCATCGTGCGGCTGTGCAGTGAAAGCGACTGGTCACTCGTTAGTTTCTCTCCCCGAGGAAAGGGGTGCGGAGAAGGGAAAGAGTAAGGGTGCGTCCCACCAACACCCTCCCACTATGAAATGATATGCTGCGTCCAAGTTCACTGCATGCACCGACAGCTGCGCCGAATAGCGCCTGTGCTTTATTTTGCGGTGCTGCGCGTCTCGGCGCGAAAACCGAGCTTTTGCTTGACCGACTTGGTTTAACCGTGTTCAACCACGGCAAGTTCTTTTTTAACAGCGATGCTGTTGATGCTCCGGCGAACGTGCGGAGGAAAACCTCGCCGGGAGATGACGTCATCGTGTGCGCCGGCACCGCCGGACCTTCGCAAACACTCTGCTCAGCGTTCGTGGCGTGGTCTCTCGCATGCTCTTCTCCTCGCCAGCTCACGTGTGTTCGCACCTGAAGTGGGCAGCACAGACGCCGAGTTTGCGCTACAGACGCCGAGTTCGCGAAGCCGGTTAACGCGGCGCACTTCGGGAGAGATGTGAAAGCCCGCGGACAAAACGATCCGGGCATGCTGCAGTCATGAAGAAGTTTCAGCGGCGTGTTCGGAAATCCATGCGAGGTGCAACAGCCGGACCTCCGATGAAGGGAGAGGTGGGGAGACCGAAGAAGAGGAAGCGCGGCGCGACAGCCACCGCACCGCTACTCCAGAACAGATGCGACGACTTCGGTCCAATCCCGAATACAGCGCCAGTGAAGCGGCGGCGAAACGTCAGCTAGTTGCAGAAGATACGCAGTTACGAGCTCGCGCACAATAAACACACTTTAATGACCGAGTGTTCATTACCTCCTTGGAGGGCCAACGACGACACCACTCAAAAAACTTGACCGAGTCTCGAAGCATAACCACGCAGAAAACTTGGCCGAGTCTCCAAGCATAACCACGCATAAACTTAGCCGAACCAAGAATAAGCCAGGTGGGCCCGGCCGCCATCTTTACTATTTGCCCAGTCTTCGCGCCACTAGTGCGAAGCTGCCTTGTTCGTCAATCTCCCCCCCGAGATTGTTCGTCAATCCCCATGGCGCTTCATGTGGGCCACCATCGTCACTGACACCACCACCACCCGCGACGATCTGGAGCGGAGCGCACTTTAAGGCCCGGCGCCTTGGAACCCCTGGGAGCGGGACCGCTGTAAGTCGCCCGTGAACACTCCGCCATGGAAAGCACAGGAACGGATTTTCCAAGGCGCCGCTGACGGCCCTGCGTGGCTTCACCGACCTTACGGCCGAAGTGCTCACTCGCGGGATTCGTCGGTACACTCAGGCTGCTGCCGAAAGTATGCTGCCGCAGAACGAGTTGCGCACGACGTCTCTCGTTGCTCAAGTCGCTGGCATGAGCCTGTCCGCCGTCCCGTCACCGCTGAAGTCGAATCCTCCAGCTCCACCGGATGCAAGGGCGCTGCAAGACGTGTATCCACTGACGGAGGACCAGCCGTTCCGGTTCGTAGGGGCCCACCCTTTCCAGTCCGCCGCTCCGGGCAATGCCGGCGACGCCGCGAAAGTGGTACGAAACGTCAGCGCGGCCGCTGGCATCGCGTCCCAGCAGGGGCGCCTAAGCATCCAGCAGAACGCAGAGATGGCGGCGACGTGTGCCTGCGGGCGAACGCAGGCTGGCGATAACGAGGACGCCGGCGTCGCTTCGAACGTGGAACGCGGCGCCAATGGCAGCAGCGTAGAACACGAACTCGTCAACGACCGACTGCCGGCCCCGTCTCCCGGGGGCGCAGCACGATCCCCCAGATTCGCGGCGGTGGCGCAGGTGGTCCGAGGCAATTCGATCACCGGGCCCAACGTGGTGGCCAAGCTGCGCACGGTGTTCGACCACTGCGGGCTGAGGCCTGGACACGCACTTCAAGATACTGCGCAAGCACGGGCGGCGGCCGCGGCTGGCGTGCGTCGTCCTGTCCGAGGGGGAAGCGCTCGGCTGGGCGTCCGCTGCGACACAGGAGGAGGCGATGCTCTACGCCTGCCACGTGGTCTGGAACACGTTCGAAGGGTTCTCGAAATTCTCCGCAGTGGCGCAGCTGATCAGGGACGGTCCCATAACCGATGGCAACGCGCTGAAGAAGCTGCCGGCGGCATTCAGGGAGTGCGGACTCTGGCTGGAGAACTGGCTCGTGAGGCTGCCCGTGAACGAGCACGAACCCGACACCTTCCTGTGCGTCGTATCCTGCGACGGAGAAATTCTCGGACACGGAATGGCCGCGAACGCGGACAGCGCCAAGCGTCGCGCGTTCGGTGCAGTTCTGGAGCGCATCGCCAGCGGTCGGGACGTACCGAAGTTCGAAGCGCCCGCGCAACTGATACGGGCCAACGTGATACGGAACGGGGCCGACCTAGCAACCAAGATGAACTACGTGTTCAAGACCTGCGGTCTGGAGCTGGACGTCCGGTTTGCTCAGCTACCCGTCGACGAGCAGAGGCAGAGTGAAGACGGCGGCGGCCAAAGCTTCTCGTGCGTCGTCTCCTGCGATGGCCAGACGCTCGGACAGGCGCTGGGCGCGAGCGAAGAGGAAGCGAAGCGGCTCGCGTTCGAAACTGCCTGGTACAAGTTCGCGCCCCATCCCACTAATCCGTGGGCGAATTGTTAACGCACTCCGCAGTGATGTGCAATGGCCTCGTCGTCGACGGTTCGATGGTGGCCTGTGGCCTGCCTGCGGGAACATCCCTGGTTGCAGCGAAAACGGCTAAACGACTCACTCGACAATAGCAGCCGCTCACGAGTAAACCACTCTTGTCGAGCTCACTTCGGAGCCGACTAACAGTATTGCTCGTTCGCGACATTTTAAATATCGCACGCGCTATATTATCTTCATTCGCCTGCACCTGGCCTAATTCGCTTTTACTCGTTTTTTTATCATGTGTGCACGCGATTGTTCCCGCGATTTTTTAGGTATGTTTACTTGAGGCTGTACGAGTCCATTAACTTTGCAATTTCAGCGGTTCTGCATAAATAAGGTTGGAATATAATGATGCGAAAGATTCTTCAGCTACCGGTCTGAGCTAGTAAAAGAAGGAGCTACACACCCGCCGCCTGTGGTCGGAGGAGCGGCAGTACCTACTAACATTCGTACCCTACACCCTCTCTACCTATACGAAGAGGACAGAGGATCGCGTACCAACTATTTCCGATGCTACAATTACTGGCTAATCCCGGTCGCGATTACTTTCATTACAGCAGTTTTTCTTATATTGTGCGTCTCTTTCATTTTACATCAGTTGAAAGTTAGCTCCGAATGGAGCGAAGCAGATTTCTTACCGCCCTGGCCAATTATCCCTTCTGGGTAAGTTTAAAACTCGCAGAAGGCATGATGATGATGGCGATGATGATAACGATCATCCGCAGTTATGATTGGGACTGCTGTGCGCATGCACCAGGCCTGCGTAGAGCGCACCGGAGGCCGGCCTGGCTTTATCAACCGTTGCAGGACCACGACGGCGCGTAACCTATATATAAAACCACAACCCGATTTGCGTGGTGCACAACCGCTCGCTTATTCGACAATCTGACACACTGACAGTAAACGTGAAGGTATTTTGTTTTTTTAATGCGCGCACTTAAAGATACAGCTACGTAAGAGCGGTTGCGGCTGACGCGTTCTTGGTGCTTTCTCATCTCTGTAGTCTTTTAGCCCGCATTTTCAACGAGCGAGGTTGCTGCACCCATTACACAATTCATGGTGCACTCCCCCAGCTTCCTGACACTTTTAACATACGGAGTGCTTCTCCTTATTTACCCTCATTTTCTGTCTAGAGTACGTCCGATGGCTTGAGATATGTCCAGCTGGTGGTGAACGCACATGCATTGCTTGCAGTGCGCGCGCAAACGTTGCTCAATGCTCGTAGCAGCTGACAAGAGCATTTGTGCTCCCTCAACCTTTGGTTTATTTTAAAGTCAGTGTGGCAGATATAAATGTTGTCACACGTGAGCCGAATCTGACATGCGACGGTATTGTTCCACTGCACAGACGCATCCCGGTGTTTTAAGAGCATTCTGTGTTTTCTTTCTGCTTGTGGAGGATGCATTTGTATGAGAGAGAGAGAGAGAGAGAGAGAGAGAGAAGAGAGAGAAGAGGAGAGAGAGAAGAGAGAGAGAGACGAGAGCAGAGAGAGAGAGCGAGTAGAGAGAGATAGAGGAGATGTAAGAGAGACGACGAGTACGAAGGCACAATTGGGCGATGGGTGGTGCAGGAAATTCGATATATATATGTTTTGCGCACCGGAGCTACACCAGGGCTATAAGGCGCACGTTGAGGAGGGCTCCGGATTAATAATGACCACTTGGGGACCCTTAACGTGCGCCGAAATCTCGACACACGGGCGTCTTCGCTTTTCGCCTCCATCTGAAAAGCGGCCACCGCGGCCGGGAATCGAACCCGCGTCTTTGTGCTTGGCTGCACAACGCCTTAGCAACAGAGTCACCGCGGAGGGCTGGTGATGCAGAATGTAATTACAGCCCCCTTACAACATGATTCAACGTAAGGATAGGCACATGATTTCTGCGGCCATAGTTGATCAAGAGCAGCTCATGGAACTTGAATTCCCACTAATCAGGTCCATCCTCAGAAAAAAACAAAAAAAATCGTTCCCTTTCCGGATGGATAATGAAAAAAAGAAACTGTGCAATGGCAATCCCTTATTCGAAGTTTGCTGTCTGTCTCAGCGGCAACCAGAAAGTGATGTCATAATCATAACAATTAGCCTAATTGCTCGAAATTACTACCTTTTTACGACTTTTCGGAGCACAATTAACATTTTTTGGCCACGCGTATCAAAGGCTCGGAACAACACTTGTCCACATGCGGGCTGCAGCGTGGACTGGTGCGGATTAATCCACACTACAATGGTTCTTTTATTGGGGGCCAAATTTCCCACACGCGGGCTTTTTGAAAACTCGCTTCCACCAGATGTGCAGCAACCGCAACAGCGAATTGAAATTCGCAACCTTCCGAACCAAGCGTAGTAACCAAGGTGCTGCGATGTTCAGTCGCGGACTAACAGTCTTCTCGCTAATCAACAATAAACTGCTTCCGGCAAAAGATAGCCTGCGTAAACATCTCGCCACCCCCCCCCCCCCCCTAAAAAAAAAGGGAAAAAAAAGAAATAGCTATCTTCCTGCGTAACGATATTTGACTCCGCGAAAAATCGTACAACGCTCCTCCAACCAGGCCTGTGCAACTCATCTCGTCACGCGCTCAACAAAATCTAGAAGGGTTGAAATTTAGCCGAGTTGGTTCGGCAGAGAAGGTCTGTAAAAAAGTTGAAACCACACGAAAGAATACTACAGAAGAAGACACCGACGGGAACACGGCGAAATCGGCGCAGCGCTGCGAGGGAAAAAAAAAAATCCTCCCACGACGCCGCAGCTGCACGCTAAGACAAATCTTCCTACCCGCATCCGGCCCTCATCTCCTCCGCGTTGTCTGTCCTTGCGGCGCGAGGAACTCAATTAGGGGCTCGTTCGTTTAACGGGCGCTCCAGGGCCGCGGCTTGAGGCGTAGAGCACGCCGAAACGCAACGAACGCGCCAGCGTTCGCTTAACGAAGTTTGGAGCCACCGCAAGAAGAAGGCCGTCCTCCGCCTCGTTGGATCCGAACGGGCTCCAAGGATACGGAGCCGCCGCCGACGACACCTCTCCGCTTCTTCCGGCCGCAGCAGGCAAAAGCAAAGACGACGACTAGGGAGGGGGGAAACTGTCGCTTGACACGACCGACGAGGCCGCCTCTCAGTCGACCGGCTGCTCTCCTCATCCGGCCCACATACCGACTCGGCATAGGGAAAGAGAGGCGGCGGTCGAAGGCTCGAAATTGAAAATTCAATTTGGGGTTTAGCACGCAAGGCTACACTCTGGATTTGGGGAGCGCCTTAGCGTGGTACCGAGATTGGGTTTAGACCCGGCTCGGTGTTCTTTAACGGGCGCCGGCTTTGTACGTCTTGGCACGGTCCGTGACTCCAACCCAGATTAGGTTAGTTTGAACGAAATGTGGTTACCCGAAACGACATGGACAGTGCAACCTTCCGCCCGTCGTTCCCTCAGTGGGCCCCGCGCACAGGCCAGTGTGCCAGCGATGGTATTTACTCCACGCCACGTTCACTTTTCGCGGCTACGCGGTCAAAAGAAAAGAAAAAGGCCGAAATTTCAGCGTATAACAGCATATTTCGGAAGCGAACAGAGCGGATGCGTACGGAAGAAAGTCACAGTGACGAGACCGTGTATCTGTACGGCAACCCAACCTCCGGCACGGTTTAAAGGCCCCGATTCATGTAGCTTAATTGTAATTACTATTGCGATTAAAATGCTTATCCAAAAGCTATAATCACGACCATGGGTCATCGATTACAACTACAATGATGACTACAGTGACGACCGCCATACGCCGCCTGCGACACACGGGCGCATGGGCACGCAGAGCGGTCCCCTGATGTGTTGCAGCACCGGGGGCCTCTACAGCCATGCAGAAAAGCTAGCTTGCGGGTTGCGACATACGCGCACAAGAGAAGCTCGGACTATGGAAATACAGCGGCAATCGTAGCCGCTTGCTCCCAAATTTGTTCTTAACAGCATGACGTTCTCAGTTCGCGGTTATTTTTTTTTTTAATTTTAGAAGCGCTATTGCCTTGGTTAACAATTTTCACGCGAGAGCACTCTAGGCTTCAGACTTCGTAAAATCGCGTCTGTTGTGGGTGAAGCCTGCAAATCAAGGTTACAAAAGGAAGGAATGCCGCGCTAGCAGGCATTCTTCTTAGTGTGTATACCTACGCACACACGCACGGGAGAAGATAAAACAGGGAATTTATTTGTGTAGCCATTTTTCACCATTGCGTAGACAATTTTCCAAGAACGATGCGAACGCACAGAAGACGTCTCTTGTTCTCCTCCGCGTCGTTCGGTGGTAGAATTATTAGTCTACTTACGTGTATATCAGCACCGACCGCGTACTACATGCACGCTCAAGCCAAGCGCGACGTTGTCAATCGCGGAAGAAAGAGTGCAGGGAAGGCGCGACGCTGCTTTCCAGGTGCACTTACCTGCGAAGGAAGAGAGAGAGAAAAGGGCGAAGCAGGGCATTAGAACCACCAGTTCTACACCGCACACTTAACACTTTTACAAAGTAAAGAAAGCACAGTGCTCTGATGCTGTATCTACCAAAACAGCAAATATATTTAATTCCGTGACGAGTACTACACTGACTACTGTTTCCGCGCAGTATTCGCCGCACCTGGCGGTACGCTTCAAAATTGCGAAGTTTAAAACATATGCTGATTTCTGCGAGTGGACACAGCAACGCTCTGGCACCACATTTGATGTTCTTCACCAACAGCTCCCGAAGGGGAATTAGCTCCGAATTTCATGTAACTGCCTACAAGAAGTTCATGGCCGCTTTGAAGCAATGCTCAAAGCCTCCAATTAAAATGTGCCGCCTATAATTACATCGCAGCTATCACCAGGCACGCGTGCTTCGCTCGACATTTGGCCGCTTATACAAACCATATTCCCAGCGCATGGCTTTGCTCGTAGTGCTTACATGAAATGAAAACAAAATTGAAAACAAATTCTTTTAGAAAGCCATCGTTCTCCACTAAGTCATAAAACAAGAGCACCTCCATATCAAGCAGGACTGCGAAGCCCGGGCTTTCGGTTCAGTGGAAGGACAACTCAAACGCCAGCCGAATCGTCCAGCGCGCACGCAAAACACTGTATCTAGCGCCTGACCGCAGAGACGAAGTAAATGCAGCTCGTAAAGCACGCTCGGGGAAGCGAATGAACAGGTGGCCGAGCACGGCGTACACGGCCGCGTACACAAGAAAGCGGCGGGCTTCACGGCGAGTTCGTTTACACACGGACGGCTGCACATCTGCCGGTTGCTCTAAACACGGTCCCTTTGCGTTCCGCACACGGCCAGATTCCCTGGTGTCAGCTGGAGAGGTCGGCTAATGACCTAACGGCTAGGAGGAGGGTACCGTATACGTAAGAGCGCCTTCCCACCATTTGTACTGGCGGTTCTGGGACGTCCGATGGATTGATTGAACTAATCTTTATTGGACTAGGGTGAGAACAGATTGTGTGGTCCCTCGGCGTGTGGAGGGCAGCCTTATAGACCGGGATACCGCGTCAAGAGGGTGGATCAGACGCCGACCGAGACGCCCTGTCAGGGATTGGAGACGGGTGTCGCAGGCCACGAGATATTTGCTCAAGTAATGGAATGAGCAGTGAAAGCAACCTTCGCAGCCTCCTCCCCGATTTCCCTCTGTTTGCACTGCAACGGCAGGAAGAGTGCACACACAAAGAAGATAGTTTAGCTGCACACCACGTCGCAATCAAGAGGGTTCTGCAGAGGAGCTCAGGATTTCACATCCACACGCGCGGCCACGCGAAACTACAGATTTTATTTACTAGTCTCTTCAACTTCCAGTGTAGTCGAAATGTGGCTTTTAGTTAAAAGCCATTAAGCGCGTTACTGGTGAGTTGTGGTTAGAGTGTACTAGAAGGATTGCGGCATGGCTGTCACACGAATAGACCGCCTACCCTTCATTACCTCTAACGTAGCTGCGAGCAAAATTAACCGCGTCATTTCTTTAATATAAATAACATGTGAACCGAATAAACACTAGATTTATTTGCACTGAGTCCCACCTCTCCGAGATACAACAATGAAGAGACCGACTAAACGCACTTCATGCCGAAGCCACGAGCTTTTCTCCTTCAGGCTTAGGTGTGTCGGTAGTGACAGCAGTGGCAGTAAAACAGCACGCACCACAGGCTGCAAATAAGATGTCTCCTCCACATCTTTCTCTCTCTCTTAGCGTACTTATTTTTCCTCTGCAGGTGTGTAGCGCACCACATACAGGCGGTCGTGTAAATAAACAAACACGCGCCTTTCCGCGTCTCCTAATTGTGTTTGCGTTTCACGCACGTCAGAGGATTCACTCTAGGACGGCGCCGAAACGCGGTCGCGAACGCCCCATGCAGAGCGAGAGGCTTCCTAAAAGCCGAACGAACTTCAAGGGAAAGAGTGCATTTATCACGTCTATGTACACAAACCGCGGGTGCACGAGACAGCGGCCCTGGAAGGACGATTTTTTTTAAAACTGAAAAAAAAAAAAAAAAACAGACTTGAGCTGTTCATCACAACCGTAGCCTGTTGCGAAGATCCCCAAGAGTTTTTTTTTTTATTATCGTGCTTTTTTTTTGCGTAAGTGAGCCATGGCGACGCAAGATAGGAGGAAATCTATCTGTTGATCAGACCATTTCCCGTTGGTAAGAAATGTGTTCAGAAGGCTATTCTTTAGGTGAAGTTTGTCTCGAGCGAAGCGTTGAAAAAGCCTGAAAATTCTCGTACAACTTCTACGCCGCGTTCTCTTGTTGGGGACACTTTAATATCCAACTTGCTTGGGTGCCACCAGCGTGACTGCATCGAAATTGAGGCAGGACCTGACTGAAACCACTGGATCGCAGCGCCCGTTCCCTCCCCACGTTAAGTGACCGTTATTTATTACTTTCCAGTGACCCATTGGGCCTCTGTGATAAAACTACAAGTCACCTTGTCACCTTTCCGGGGCCATTCAATTGTTGAGAAGTAACTGCTTTCGGTCTTCGTTTCAAGGAGCCAGTCTTCCACTCGACCTTCGCGCGGGGACAAAACAAGAAGACAGCCACTTCCGTGAAAGAATAAATCTGATCTGGGCATTCCAAGACGGAAGTTCACGGTTTTCGCGGCCCGACAAACTATGAAGACCACGCTCCGATGCGCACAACACAACCCGGCATGATAACGAATACGGAAGCAATCACGCGATCCTGAAAGCGATTTTGTTATCGCGTGGCTGTCGTCCTCGTCACTGTGCGTCATTTACTGTTCGCGTTTCAGAGGCGTTGCCCGTCAAGGTCACGTAGTCACTCCTAGGAATCGTGGGCTCGCACAAAGCGCTAGATCCTGCATTTGAGCGCCCAGATGCCTTAACCTGTACCAAGTGAAGCTGTTTTTTCCAAAGGCACCAACTGCATCGAACAACTGAATGACGTCATTTTAAGAGTAGAAATACTGCGCGCCAAATACAAGGCGAGGTCAAAGGGGACAGGACGGGCGCAGTCCTGTCCCCTTTGTACTAGTCTTGCGTTTGACGCGCAGTATTTCTACTCTTAAAATGTTGTACCAACTAGTCCAACAAGCTGTTTTGTTGTTGGGCCAGTGAATCAGGTCACATTTCGAAGTCCAAAAACGGCTTAGCAGAAAAGAGTGAACGTTAGCCAAGTAGCATCGGCGAAACCTTCTTTGCGGGCCGCCAGCGATTCACTGAGTTCGGACGCAGGAAAGAAGGAATGCCCTTAACATCAATGCCTTCCATTTTGTGCTTTCAACGGCGAAAGCAATTACGGGGAGTAGGCAGCGAAATGTCCGCACCCGCAGACGAAATCTCATCACCTGCCTTTAAAGGGTGCTTTACAGCAATAACAGTTATGCTGCTGTGAAGCGAGCCCCACGGAGCTACCAGCGGAAAGTATACGACCGGGCCACAGGAGGGAAACGTACGTACGCCGGCGCACAACACAAAACTGTAAGCCTTAAAAAGGCTGCCAATAAATGTATCAACGAATAAAAAGAACTAAGTTCTCATTGTTCCCGCGCCTGCGTAGGCTTTGCTGGCGGAGGTTTCACGCAGCCGCGCGTTCCCCGTGGGTTCACACGACGATTACGGCACTCCAGTATTCGCGTCTATACGTTATTGTTAGCAGGAAAATCGTTTTGAAACAGCGATGACTTACGTAAAATGGCATATGATACGCTCATCTGTATTCGCTATTTTGAGCTCTAATCAAACGTACCTGAGCTTGAAATTTTTCAAAAACGCCCTGCTCACATCATTTCTTCAATCAATATAAGTATCGCTGCCGATAAATCGCCGATTTAGCTCACCGCGCTTAAAACTAGGCTTTCGGGGAATTGCTTATTTCACAAATACTCTCTTGCTGGCCTTCGTAACACATCGCGACAATACCCCAACTGCACATTCCGACCTTCTTTAGGCCTACTCCCCTCAGAAATTACGTTTACACAGCAGGTACAGACACATTTATAAATCACTGTTACGACAGCAACTGAATAACAAGATTTCCCAATGAAATCAGCACTGAAAGAAGTCCGGAGAAACTTACAAGTCACTAAACAGCCCATGTACAACGCTGCAAGAGATATCTTTCCTCGTGTCTTGAAGGAACTTATATCAGCATAACATGAATTGCCATTTATACAATTTCGTTTGTACTGCCGGTAACCTCTCAATTTTCGGAAACATTTTACCTTACTGGCCGTTGTATTTCGAGCATTTTGTACCCTCCCTCCTCCTTTTAGGTCTTCAAGAAAAACATCCCCTCGAGAGGGGCACGTTCAAATGCAGAGCATTTCCGGGGGCGCACGACGTTAAGTAGTTTGCGTTACGTTAATGTTGTTGCACTTGTGGCAACTGCTGACGAGAGAGCGCTCGTCAGCAGTAATTTGAATGAGTCAACGATATAAGGCGCGTTCGTAGCGTCCATTCTGTGTCGGCTTTGTGGCGCAGTGGGTAGAGCACCATGTACATCGCGTTCCGCCCGCAGGGTCGAGGGATCGAAACCGGGCGCCGGATAGTATTATTTTTTTTTATATAGTAGGGACAACGACGGTGCGGACTACGGACGTCAACGCGGGTGACATCGTGAGTTACTGAAATGCTCTGCATTAAAAAAAAAAAAAAAAACATGACGACGATGGTAAGACGACCACAAATTCCATTCAGCGAACTCCCCACTTGCAGCCTGAAGGTTAATCGCAGGTGCGTTCAAAAGCTATACAAGAGCTTTCGTTTTAGAATTGTACCTCTAACTGTCGGAAGGAACAACGCCAGTGCTCTTATCGCGGAGAGCGATTTGCGGTCACGCGCTGCCACTGATTCCATCACCGATGGCTGGCTGCATCCTGGCATCATCTCGTCTCGCGATCGCGCCCGAGCCATATGCGCCACCGCGGGCCGCCACGGCGACAGCGGTCGCTGCAATGCGACGCCGCCGTGTCGCGGTCCTCAGCGGCGCCAGGCGACCCGAGAGCGCGCGAGTGCTCCGCGCCACGGAAGCCAGGGGGCAGCGACGCGGGCCAAGTTGGGTTACGCTCGCAGACACGAGAGACGCCGGGGCACGCGCTCACGCTCTCTCTCGCTGCTTCCTCTCGCGTCTTGACACATGCGCAACCGAAACACGGGGCCGGAACTTCACTCAACCGCCCATCAGCCTCCCCCTTGCTCGGAACTGGAACACCGGGAAAAAATCTACCGTCCGACTGCACCTCACACACGACCACACACACACACACGCACCAATGTTTTGTTTTGTGGTCTTAAGACACCCAGAAAGGCGCAAGGACACTCACTACCGGCCAGATGACATCTTGCGTCAAGACGCGCTGACACACGGCAGTTGATTAGAATTGTTTGGCCACCAGACGATGCCTGGGCTCATGCTCCACCCACGGCGTTATACTGCCGAGGTTAACGTTCGCACGCGCCTGCTTCCTTACCTTTCAGTATACGACGTAAGAGCGAAGACTTTGGGATACCGCAGGGTGGTGAAAACGCACCATCTGCTCGAAACTATTTTTAAACTTTCTTTTTCTGCTTAACTACTGATATGGCGACAAAAACGATTGCGTACACGAATCCGCGATGCCGGATTCTTTTCTCCCCAGATCATTTTAATGCGAGATAATTCTAATGCGGGGGCTGACTGAGCGAACACACTGCCGTCCCGCAAACGCGGCAAAGAAGTTCGCGCCACAGAATTTTCCACTGGCCGCGACACGTTCCATAGCGCGTGCCTCAGAAACAAAACACAAAAGAAAAACAAAGAAAATGAGCGAGCAAGCCGGCCGCAATCTGCTTCAGGAGAAGGACACTACGCGCTCCGCTGTCGGTCGCGCGCGTCGTCTCGGGGGAGAGAAATGCAGCGGAGCGCGCGGAACGGCGATCCGATGATTGAGCGGATTTACTTGCCAAAAAACGGCGGCCGTACATCCGCGCACCGTGCATAACACGCCGTCCACGTACGCAAAAGAGGGCATACCGAAGAACTACGCTTTCCAGCAGCGGTCTTTCGAGTCTACACAGAAAAGGCCTCCCGCAAATAAAAAGAGGCTTCAGGGCGATATAGTTCCGGAAAATTTACGGCAAGTCATCGGCGTGGCAAAACAAACAAGAGCTCGTAGCTCAGCGGGCGATAATTATGGTCCATCTTCCGTACAGGTGGGTGGTCTATCCCCCCTCTTCGACGTCTCGAGCCGTCATTGCCTTTTAACGCACAGCGAAGCAACAAAGGGAATAGCACAGACGAAGACGCAAAAGTGAGCCAAGACGGCGTGGGCGGGTTTCTTGCGATTCGCGAGGGGAACAAAGCATCATTACCACATAGCCGAGCTCGTGAGCAGAACCCGGAGCCAACCCAACCACTTTGCCGCTTCATGGCGCGCACAAGCAGTCCTGAGTAATTAAGACGCCCCACGTCCCATGACAAAACGGTTCCCGGATCGTTCTTGTTCACGTTTCTTTTTTTTAAAAAGGGCAGCGGTTGCGTTTAGTGATTTATTCGTTACTGCACTCAACAAGGCCCCGGAGTAGCGCCGGTGGTGGTCCCGTAGATCATAATGGGGCTCTGGTCGCTTTAGTTGGCGGTGGCGTATGGAAGAGGCCAAGACGGCATCCCACAATGTTCCGTGGTATCCGGCTGTGCATTTTTACAGGAAGGTATCCGGTAGAGGATATGTGGAGAGAAAGGGGGGGGGAGACGCGAGCGTAACAAGGATGTTAACGAGACGGATGACGTGGTCGGGGGACCTTGGTGACCTGCATCGACGCCACTACGAGAACCGACGGCTCAGTAAAAGGGAGAGGGAAATATGCCGATAACAACGACCGAGGAGACAGCCGTGATGAATGCATACACTTACACGCAGGTCATGTTTGTTGATTCATTATGAAGTTTAACGTGCAAACGTTACGCAGGCGATGAGGCGCGCTGTAGTAGAGGGCTCCGGATTAATTTTGACCACGTGCGCCGAAATCTTGTACACACAGGCGTTTTTTTTTTTTCTTTTCGCCTTCCTTCACCAGAGAAGCTGCCGCCGCGACCGGGAATCAACCCGCGTCCCTGGGCTCAGGCAGCACGACGGCACTGAGCCACCGCGGCGGGTGTCATGTTTGTTTAGGGGCGACTGCTACTTATACAAGTGTACGATTGAAAATGACGACCAGCATATCCGAACGAGGTGTCCCTGGTTTGATGTGATGATGGTTGGTGTTTAATGGCGCAAGGCCAACTAGGGCAGCAAAGAGCGCCAAAAGAAGTTCATTTAATGGCAGTGGTGTAAACGTGAATACTAAAATCTGTCAGTGGAAGTAGATGTCACATTAAAAAAAAAAGGCAACGAAAATGGCTGGTGTAGAGGGTCTATGCGCGATAAAAAAATGAGGTGTAAAATTTTGATGTATGTGAAAAACTCAAAAACGCGTTTGATCGAAAACATGGGATCGTCACCTAAAAAGCATGATGAGTGTAGTGGAGTATGTCTGCATAGTTGTGGGAAGCGTTTGCGCCGTGTTGTGTCAAATGCCTTGCATTGAATAAGGATGTGAATTACGGATGGGCCCTTTCCACACCTGCTAGATAGGGGTGTTGGAGATCCAGTGAGCAGGCGTGAGTGTGTTAAATGAGTGTGGTATCCGCAACCTTGCTAAGGCAACTTCCGTGTGTTTGTTGTGTGAGTCGGTCGTGCACTGCCCCAAGCGAGTTTTTATGACAAGTAATTTCTTGTTTGTCTGTTCACTCCAGTAGGCTTGACATGTTTTACGAAGGTGCTGTTTGATGTGTGGCTTCAGGTCAGTGTTGGGTACTGTTATTATGTCCACTGTGTCTCTGAGTGCAGCAACAGCGGCCCTTTCACCCGCTTCCTCCCTTCCAGCGATTCCAGAGTGACCTGGCACCATACCGCGCAGTCACTTCCAGATTTGAGGCGTACACTGACATCAGTCTTAAAAACTAGGTGATTGTTTTTGTATGATAAGCTACGCACGACGCTCAGTGAATCAGTGTAGATGATGCATTTAGGAGCATGATGGTCAACAATGCCTTATAACGAAAGAAATGCCATATGCCTCCGCTGCTCGTATTTACGTCCATGGTTGCACATGTATTGAAGTAAGGCCCATGGGCGGCACAGCTAGGACGCAGTGGAGGCGGCTTTTGATGCGTCACTGTAAAACTCTGCCCACTGATATTTATCTTGCAGAGGTCCCTGCTTTTAACGGACAAGCCCTCAAAATTCGTTTTCTCGGGCGCATGATTTTTCTTTTTTTGAGCAGCGCTGTTTCAGGGTCGCGTTCGCGCAGCCGCGTACTCGAAGAAAAGTAAAAAAAAAAAAAAAAAAAAAGAAAAGCACGATGATGTATTCACGTACTTTCCAGAAATACATGATGTATTCACGTACTTTCCAGAAAGAAGAGAGTTCGGGTATTACTGTGACCTATACAGCAGCAGGCAGCGATGAAGCGTGTGAACACCTTGAATTTTTTTTCCCCATGCATTTTAATAGCTCGTACCCAATTATGTTTTTGTGAGGATATTTTGCAACAAAGTTTCACGTGACCGCTTAAAATACGAGTCTGATCTGTCAGTGTTTCTCTTTTTCTTCGTAGGTGACTCGTCGTAGCCTTAATTTTTTGTGGTAAACGTTGCCACAACTGTATCTACGGTACTCCTCCTTAAAATTTTGTTGCTCCTACACGCTACAACAAAAATTTAAGGGCGAAATAAAACGAATAAATAAACAATTGAATAGTTGCAGCCAGCAAAAATTCCTACAGGCACGGCAGTCTTTCTTGTTTTTGTTGTTTTTTCCCGTCCCATTTCACCCCCCCCCTTTCCACCCCCAGTTTTAAATAACGTATTTGAGTCCGTATTTCCTAAAACTTAGTTGAAGCCACATAACATGTGTACTTCACTTCCCAAATGATAAAGCACCCAAGTTATTTTTCTATCTGGAACATGAGTTCTTAAAAGTCTCGTATACAAGTTAACTAACCAATGGTAGTGGAATTGTCGGTTACGATCAACGGAAATCAAGATAACACACACGTGCACGCATGAACGCACACGCATGCGCGCGCCAGAGCTCACTTGGACATCCTTCAAGAAGACGGAAAGGGGCTCGTGCTGCATTTCACACATCCCAACGACCTAAAGACAGAACCTAATCGATAGGCGTTGCCAATAGTAGCGCACCGCCGCACAATGAGGGGCAGACCAGGGTGCGTGTAATGCGCGCTTCCTTTTTGTATGCTTTACTCACTGACTTCTTTTCTCACCACCGAGCAGCTCACAACGCGGTCGGCGGTTGCGGAGAGGCCTCATGCATCGCCAGCTCCGGGATTTATTGCTTTCGGCGTCAACGCTGCGTCGAAAGAAAAGGCTGCCGCGGGCAAGAAGGCGAGGGGCTGCTGCGGGGGTAGACGCCCGAGGGTTCGACATCAGTCAGCGGCCTGTCGGGCCAACCTCCCGGGCGCGTTTGTTGTTGTACTTCCCCCCGCTCTCAAAACACTGATGCGCTGTTAGATAGCCAAAACACCGAGGATCTTCGCGCTGACAACAGCCCGCAAGCGGCCATATTGTCAATGGCTGAAAGCGTTTCCATTTGTTGTTTTTTTTGTTTTGTTTTAAAAATAGCTAGGATAAGTTCTGCTAGTGGCGCAACGTGTCAGCAAAAGCTTGTAACGGTGACAGACCTAGTCATGACGCAGCGCTCTGGTGAACCCCCCCACCCCCCCACCGGTCAGGCGTAGTCTTCGTGTCAGCCCCCCCCCCCCCCAAATTTTCTGAGCGCCGCCTCCCTCTCCCTTTCCTTCCGTCCTTTTTTATCTATGTTATTTACTCACCGAATTAACAATCTGCAAAGGGAAAACAAAAACCAGAAGAATGCCGATTCATTAAAGCTAAAAAATGACAAATTTTGTTGGGGTGCAGGATCTCGTTCTTTTAATTTCTATTTTTGTTTTACTGTTAGAGTGTAACCCCCCCCCCCCCTCTCCGATTATTATTTTTGGCTTGTCAACACCACAGCTTTTGTGGGTGTAGCGCAGTTTCACAAGAGGGCGCGCGTGTGAGTCAGCTTATCCATGCACCGCTACCGTCATGACCACCTATCAGCGCCAACTGCTCCTTCTACACGCTCATTGTCGCAGGCACCTCATCATCTTCGGATGGTCATCATCAGTAATGTCGTTCGGGTTCCATCTTGTGTCTGCCGTATCAGCCTCCCCATAAAGGAGCAGGTATGCCTTTTTGTAACAACGTTCTGCCAAGTTGTAGAAGTGCACTTCGCCCTTCGAAACAACCCCTGGCGCTTCGTTCCGGTCATTGTTTGCCGGATAACTCGATGCACACGTTGCAAAATCCTGTGAGTGCACGGTGTATGGTCCTCCGTATAATGCATCACGGCCAGTCGCCAGCGTGATCCCCCGATCTTCGCTGATCTTGGGGGCGACGACGTCTAGAAATGGCTGGACACGTGCACGCAGAAGTGTTTAATAGGTTGGGCGACAACCTCAAATTGTTGCACGTCGCTTTCTATCCCTCCAATGCGGCGCAGACTTGATATCTTAAACACGAAGACTCCACCAGCGACAGGGCTGGATTGCTGCTATACACAACCGCCCCAGATTATCGGCTCTCCTGAAGCTGGTAGCGGCAGCCCCAAGAGTAAGCTGGACGACCATGTAGAATGCTGACAAAGAAGGTGCCGCCAAGTCGACAAATACACGCCGGAGGATGGTTAAGTTGGTCGTCACCGTTTCAGACGCACCCTCCGCGTGCCAACGTCTGAACGAACCCGAGACCACAGGTGTCAACTCACCACGGTGAGCGACACCAGGACAAAGAGAAAACTCGCCGTTTGTGAAGCGAAGATTATTTGCGCGCATTACACGTGTTATATTCGTCAGGAAATGCGCGCTGAAACATCGCAGTGCACACAGCCCTTGCTGTGGATCCGGGTTCGGGAAATCCATCTTGGTAGCGTGACTGGTGTCCCGAGACGTTGATCAGGAGACCGAGGCGTGCTGATGAAGGAGAAAACGTTGTACAAGTATTCACACGATGGATACAAGTTTGGATGTTGTGCCTCGAAACTAATCGCACAGCCAGCAGCAATCGGCGGTGCACAACACCGCCTTTTCGTTAAAGCAGGGAATTCAACTCCAAAAGTCTCGTCCAATCACGGACCCACAAATCCAAACACATAGGCCCCGCCCACGCCCGAAGCCGTCCTGGTTGCTTGCCCACGTGACCACCTATATGCCAGGGGTGCTAAGACCGCCGACCTAGTGTGCACTACGAGGAGCCTACGGCCGGTGGACCAGTCAGCTATTTTGTAGTCACATTTCCCGGTATTGTTGACGCCGAGTGTCCACCTCTTCCACGCCGCCTCCACCTGAGCCCACCGACTTTCCTCATAGCATCCACGTGCCGCGACGCCGCTCGCCTTCATCGGCCCGCCGCGAAGGGCAGGCGAAGTCATTCTCAGCGCGGCTGGAATCGATAAGGCAGTAACTCGTGTGCCATAACAAACGAGAACACCTAGTTGGTTAACTCACCCAGAAAAGCTCACATTCAGGCCTTTGCTTTGTCTTTACAATACGCCAAATCCGTATCCCAACTCTCCCCTCTATTCAATGCGGCTCTTTTAAAAGGGCGTCTCCGCGAATGACTGAACGTGAATTCTGCATCTGTCGACCAACGGACAGAAGGATAAGTACAGGGTCATTTGTGACGGCTAGTAATGGTGACACCATGCCATGACAGGACGAGTCACAAGGAGAACCAGCCCACAAACTCTTTCGTGTTGAGCGTCACCACAGAGCCAGCATTGCATTTCTATTTGTTCCCTCAAACGGCAAGACGGACCCGTCGTTGGGCGCCAGCTGAAGGAGACGCAGAATGGCGGGTGCAGCCGACGTTCGGAGACAAGCGAGTTCCGGGAGGAAATTAGCCAGCAATAAAGCGGGAGCGGCGCCCCGTAAATAAACACAAGGAGGGGACGGATCACCGCCAAAGGCAATTTAGCAGCGAGAGCACTCAACTGTCGGGAGGACAAGAGTAGCGCATTTGCCTCCGTCCCGCCGGTTTCCTAATACACAGGCACACACCACCAAAGAAACGGAAAAAGGCAGAGGGGAAGGCAAGCTCGCATTGGTCAGCAGCCGCCGGTGAGGACAGCAGAGCGCAGGAAGGGGAACGGGAGGGATGGGACGAAATACAATGCCCCCGAAAAGAAAAGAAACTAAGCTCTGGACGTTCACGGTATGGTCACAGACCGAACGAACGGCAATAGGAGCGACGGTGATTGTCTATTGTCTCAATTTCGGCGCTCCATCTGCTGCAGGGCGTTCGGCGGCGTGCTGTCATCCGCTACACGTGTGGCAAAAGAACGGGGAGGGGTCAGAAAAGGGACGCACGAGCTCTCTCCCCGAAGGGATGATGCGGAGGGGAGAGACACGCCGACTGCCCCTTCTTCTTTGGGTTTCTCGGCCCCGAGTTGCGTGGACAGAAGCCGAAGCGAACGCAGCTGACGACACAACCGTACCGGAAAAGGGCGCGCGGCGGGACACCGTGCTTGTTGCTCGCGCGGCCTCGTCCTTTTCCACGCAATCTGGACGTATACGGGGACGCACGGCGCTGTTTGTGTATCTTAGTGGGCTTTCCCGGACATCTCCCCCACCCGCGTCGAATTCGGTTGTTTACAGAAGCTACACCTGGAGTACGGGGGCAACCAATAAATGCGTGGCCGATGCCCAGCTTAAACCGCCCGCCCTTTTTGAACGTACGCAGATGTTCACCGTACGGCTTTCGTATTCATTCGTTCCGCTTTCACCTGAAACCTTCCGACAGTGAGCGAAGATTGGACGGTGCTTGGCCTCGATGCTCGACACGCGTCGTTTCGTCACTACGTACACTGGCAATATCATTAGATGGAATTCCATTTACCTGTATTTTATCGGTGAATGTGGTCTGTACCCGCAGGCTCGAGGCAAAAATTTGGTCTTTAGTGCGCACGTACGCCAGCCGTAGTACACCCATGGCAAGGGTCGGCATGACGCGCTCGTCGTATACCATTAAGAGCTGGACAATGAGTGGGGTGATGACCTTATAGCTCATTACGTTAGCGAGAAGCTGGGCGAGAGAGAAAGTGAGAGAGGAACACATCTTTCCTCTCACGAAGGATATTGATGAGTCATGCAGCGCAATCCAAAGCCAAGACCCACCATCCCTATAACCTGGAGCAAAACAGAGGGAAAACAGGCGGGAGAGAGATGGGTAGGTGACCCAGCAGCTGCCACCACATCCCACGCTTACCGATCTGCACCAAAAATGAACTAATCAGTTGTGAAATTTCATTTTAACACCGCTAAAGAATCACTCTGTCCGTAACGCGTGACACGAGATTTAATAAAACGCCTTCCATATAACAATGCCATTTAATACAACTCCAGAAGGACCTCCGAGGGAAACGTATACCGATAAGTGTATAGCCGAGACGAGCCCCTGAGGTGAATGGATACGCACTATTTCACAACTACCACTCAAGAGTTTCTAGATTTTTTTTTCCTTTTTGTTAGCTGCTCCGGATAAACCGAAGACAAATAGGGCAAAAGTGCACTTAAGAAGAACAAAGCAGCATTAAAGGTCCTAAAAATTGCGAAATCGTAAGGCCGAAATCCGACCTTAAGAGGAACAAAGTAGTATAAGGAACGAAGCACTCCCATGATTGCAGAATCTGGTGCCCTGTCTCCGTCAACCGCGGTGGGGAAAAAAAGGAAGAATACGGATGAGGCTGCACGGCCATGTTTTTTACTGCCAGGTGTCAAGCCGAAGCACTTGGAACTGCGAACTGCACTGCATAAAAGAATATATATATATATATATATATATATATATATATATATCTATATCTATATATATATAATATATATATATATCGAGAGAGAAGAGAGAGAGAGAGAGAGAGAGAGAGAGAGGTGCCACGCAAGAGTACGATCGAGAACTTTATGACAGTGAAATAAATGAGAGCAACGCCAACTGAAACGGATAAGAAGACCTCGCACTAAGACGAGGAATAAGGTGGCGTGCCCACTCTACCAACCAAGCGACCCGACAGATGGGGCTGCGCAGAAAGAAGAGACACAGAGAAGCCGAAATACGCCAAGTACGTGCAGCCCGTGCGCGAGAACGGCCGAGCGATTTTCGCTGCGGTGTCCACCCCAGCACCACCTCAGAAGGAAACGCTTCGAGACTACGTCCACTCGCCCGGACCAACCGATGGCCGAACTGCCGGGATCAAAGACAAAGCGTAGGCGATGGGCGGCCAATCCAATGAGCAAGAAGAACGAGAGGGAAGAGCAGTGAAGGGTACCTGCCCGCGCCCACCGGAGTAGCAGGACACTCTATCTCAATGTCGTCGCCCACGAAGCCGGGACTCCGGAGCCATTCTTCCTCCACGCCCGGCGCTCCGCACAGGAGGCGACACCGTACAAATGGGGCAATTCGGATGCGGCGCGCGGACACTGGTGCGTGCTTCTTCCACCGCCCGCAATCGGACAGAGAGAAAAGGCAGGCACGCACGCGGAGTAATCCGCCTCGCACTGTCCTGCGGGGGGAAAGCCGATCCCCAGAGGAGACGGCGCGCTTTATCAGTATACGCGAGTGGCCTGATAATGCGGTTTGCCCAGTCTCCCGCGAGGACCATCCTCGGCTCCCAAAGTGAAAACGATAGGCCGTCTGTGGACCCGATCACGCTGCAGTGCAGTGGCACTGTGCGAAGCCCCTTCGCACCTCGGAAAAAGGAGGCCTCGCAGAAGCAGAAGCAAGACGGAACAGCTGCGAGCGTTGGTAGAACCGGAGCTTTTGGCCCCGCGACAGACATGGTACCGCGGCAGAACCGATACCGCGTTTTTTTTCTTCAGGAACTGATTATTTTTTGAAAGCTTCCTTTCGATGGAAGGTCCAAAAAGCAAAGTGCTGATTCATTTTTCAACGGAATTCAAACCCCGAACAGACTGCTAGGTTGAGGGCATTTGGAGGGTGCACAAAAAAGCGGGTGTGTGGGTGGGTGCTCGAGAGGGAAATGATCTATTCTCGAATCATCATCCATCTGCTATTACCAGCGTATACACTGCGCAAAAAAAATGCAACCTAGCCTCCACCACACCCCACTTTGAAGTCGCCCACCGCCAGCAATGCAGCTTATGTCAGAATCGGCTGCCCAAACTTGAAAACATGTGTATTCTGTATCGCCGCATTCCAGGCGATTAGTTCTACCCTCGTTCATGTCACGTTCGTGGGATTCGAATCTAAGAGTGTGTCCCAATAAACTAGGAAACCAGTCAAATAGACCGCTCTTGTGTCAGAGTTTTACAACCCATCTTATATTCGAAGACACGATATACAAGCCCACTGCTGCTACAATGCACTGCACTGACGCCAAGCGTGACCGCAGCACCGGAAGTTACATCTCCCCTGTTTAACCTTACTTCAGCCGACTTGGCTTCCGGTGCTTACCGGTTTGGAAACCGCTTTCGAAATATTAAAGGGCTCTGACATTGGCCTTGGCACGGCCTGGCGTAACTCTATGGGATCCTCCAGGTAGCTTACGAAGGCAACGGACAGCAGGGACATTTAGCTCGCATCACCATCAGCGGGCGTAACCGGCTTTGCCTTAAAGTCAGCTGTCGCAATAAAGTTCGCATAGCCGCAATGGGTTCTTAGCGCACGCCACAGGGCTCAGGAAAATTCAACACAATTTCCCATTGCCTACACAGCTTTCGTTGTCCTAAAGAAAACCGCCAAAAACAGAGAAGAAAAACGACAGAGGAAAAGTAAGTTACTATTAATTGCCGTCGATTCCCGTTGCAGATGATGAGTCGGAAAAATCCGACTTGTCATCTGCGTCATCTGGCAGAGGTTGTTCGGATGGTATCACCATCGGACCTGCTTGTACCGGCGAAAACGACGATCCCGAGGACCCAAGATCAGAACAGGGGTGACATGTAGCTTGCGGTGGACCTGAGGAGGCTGCGAACAGCGAGGCGGCACGAGGTTCCGGCTGCATGACAGGGCCATGAAAGGCCTCCAATCACAGGGCCGGGCGGTTGATCAGGCGGTTGACCCATGAACGGCGTGGGGGGCGGCAAGCCGGCGGCCACGCCCGTCGCGGGGAACACATTTTACGCTCAAAACACGAGATAACCAGATACCTGGTTCAACTAGAACACATCAAGAAGAAGATTAACAAAGAGAAAGAGAGACGATCGAGGTGAGCCAGGCGCATTGACTTTTCGTCTTAGCCTTTTTGCACGACACAGCAAAATGAGAACCATTAACGGACCTCTTGCCCCTCTCACCCCCACTTCATCAGAGCTAGACTGAAGTGTAGACGAAGGTCCTGCAGTACTGAGCAGCCGAACGCACCCGTTCGCAGGGGAGAGTGCTCGAACAATACGCGAACGTAAGAACTTCAGCTCAAGTGTGAGAGACGATATCTGATGACTGCGCCAGACCACGACGTCCAGGGAGCCGTCGTTGCCGAAACAAAGAATAATGCAGAATCCACCAATCGATAGAAAACTCGGGGTTGAAGCGACACAAAAGTGCTCAAAAAGAAAAAGAAAAAAGGAAACGATAAATATCGGCAGCCAGACCGCATCAAACAGCGAAGCAGCGGCGATCTCCCATTCGTTTCTTTAACCAAGCGAGCGTTCGCCGCTTTCTCGACCGGCTCTTTCGATCCTCCTTTTGTGCACTTGCGGCGGTGGTCTCCAAGAGACAGTTCTCCCCGATTGTCACATTGAAGCGCTTCTAACGGCTCCAGTATACCGTGTACTGCGTTCTTCGCCAGCTGAAGAGTATGCGGCTTTTGATCGACCGGAACCGACAAGCGAAGCACTTAGCCGCCAAATTTTTCGGACGCCGAGTTCTTTTTTTTTCTCGCCAGTTCGCCGTTTTTGAGGCAACTACATGTGCAGCAACACGATAGCGCTTTTTCAGACGCGATTTCTCGGACTGCTCAACTATTCGAACGTTGTTGCCACCCCGCCAAGCCTGAAAAACTTGTCGGGGACCCTGTCCGCAGATGCACCCACATATGTAGAAGGGGGAGGGGGCTAGAATAGACGGATATTCGCTAGAAACTAATTTTCCTCGGGAGACCACTGCGATGGTTTTATGCGCTTCATAAAATCTGTATAACGTACACCAAAGCTGAGCAATCGTACCTGATTCTAACATGCCTTCCAAGGAACATTTCAGTTTTTGTGTGATGTCTTAATAACGGGGTGAAAAACCCGAGCACTGGAAGAAAAAGCTTATTCAATCGGAGCACTCACAATTTTTAGCGGTTAGCGCAGGCAAAGTTGACAATCAAAGCGCAAAGTTATGTTCGAAAACCTCAGTGGGCTAGCAATCTATTATTTTTATTGACTCCGCAAGCATTACGGAACATGTATATTTTCCACCTCCCCCCACGTATACACCTTGGTGTCCGTTTTGCGGCCCAATTATTATTTTAAAATACAGCCTGCATAGAATTTGATGAAGGACATCCATCATTAGAAGCATTATAATCACGTTCGATCCTTTTAGCGCCTTACGTTTTCGTTTCGTTAGTCTGCTCGTCGAACTTCCCCCCTGCACACTTTTAACACGAAAGTGTTTTATTCCTGCATACAGCAATATTTCACTGACGTCATATGGAAATGACGCCAGTACAACGAAGAAAGCGGCCTCTAAAGTGTGCACCCCTGCACACAGGGTCTCCTTGAGGGGAAGCAACCTTTAGTACTAAAGAGTACGTCATACCTAGGGTTGTTCGTTTTCCAGTTTTATGTTTTAACGCGAAAGTGTCTTATGCCGGGATACACCGAGATTTCATTGACGTGAAATCCGTCACGGAAATGACGCCAGTACACCTTTGCCGAAGCAACCCGCCAGCAGGACGTCGCTCGCCAAGCACACCCACAAGACAGCCGCCGACCAGCAAATCATGCTCAGCTGCAGATTTCGCTGCTCATTTCACTTTCGTGTTTTGATTGATTGTAGGGTTTTAACGCGCCGACGCAGCGCAGGCGATGAGGCGCGCCGTAGTGGAGGGCTTCCGGATTAATTTTGACCACCTGGGGATCTTTAACGTGCGCCGAAACCTGTACACACGGGCGTTTTTGCTTTTCGCCTCCATCAGAAAAGCGGCCGCCGCGGCCGGGAATCGAACCCGCGACCTCGTGCTCAGCAGCGCAACGCCCTAGCCACTGAGCCACCGGGGCGGGTACTTTCGTGTTTTACCAATTCCTATCACAGAGGAATCAACCAGTTTTTTTTGTTAATCTGAAGTTGCTTATTCGTCACTCTAATGGTATTGAACTATTGCGTCCTAATGCTGTCATTTTTTTCAGTGCCGAAGAATGATTTTGGTTTTCTTTGAGGTCAAGCTTGGCCGGAACTTTGCGAGAAGTTCGAGAAAAAACCGCGCGAGAAATGCGAGAAGTGTGCGTAATGTCATTTGGTATTGATAAATATCCCAAATGACATTACGAACTCGCAGTCCTCGAATATATATTCGCAATTATTTGTCAATTTTTGGGGAAGCTCTACTCGGCAAAATGCCTCGTACTAGTTTGTGCATTCTCAGAAGATTACTCCAGCAGTTTCGAAACACGCAGGGCTTACAGCCTCTCGCAAGAAACAGAAGACATGACGCCCTAAAAAAAAAAAAATAGGAAAAGCAAAAAATCTCCGCAATGTGCGCCCTCTGGGCCGTTTAGAAAATTGCAAATTGCATACACCATTCATTTTTGGGCACCCGTAAGCAGTTGCTTAGCCTCATACATATCAATGAACGCACGCACAAAAGAGGTCCAGACGGACGACATCCCGAAAATAGAAGAATCGGAGACACGTCGGCTCCCCGGGCGGAAAGTCGGCAGAAAAGCGACGCCAAGATAAACCTTCGCCTTGCCGTAGGGTTGCGCAAACGCACGCAACACCTCCGTCTTCCAAGTTCCGACGCGCGATCAAGACAGCCCAGCTTCCTCCTACAGCTTTCCCTCTCGTTTTCCTGCCTTTGTACGGGGAATTTTAACAGTTCCGCCGCCTTTCCCCTTCAATTTCCTTTGCAAGCCCCACTTTTACTTTTTTCCCTTTTCGTTCCGCGCGCTCTCTTTAAGGTGCGAAGCAAGACCGCGTATACGCGCTCCCGTTACGAACCCAGTGCTCCTGCAGTCACGTCCTTTCTGTTTTCGCGGTCACACCGCTTCCCCGAGGGCACACAAATCAAAATGACACAGTGCCCGCGGCACGTCAGCCCTGCATGCGGCGGGGGCAGTCACCTCGCCGAAACCCCACCGTACTCCACTCGTCCGCTGCATGCCAAGAAGCGAAGCCCCCCTTTCTCCGCTTCATCTCAGTCTTGCGTCTTTCCCTTGCGTTCGCGGAGGGTTTGCGTTTCATCAGTCCGCAGTGCAACGTGGAAGAGAAAATATACTAAAACCGCACGATAAAAATTGCGCATGTCTGGTAGTTGACCACAGCCACGAATTAATAACGTTCACGAAGAAGCCTGCGAAGCACAGCTATTTTATACCTAATGACAGGCTAATGTACACTACTGCAGCGACTGCGGCATCATATGCGTCTGCTCCGCCCCACCGAGCCTACAACCAGTGTACCCAGGTTCCCTTAAAACGGAGGCCAGGGTAAAGGAGTCCATGGCTACCGAGAGACAAGTCCAGATTAAGTACAAGACCGATGACTCGGTGGCGAAATGAGACAAGGAAATTTAGGGGCAGAGAATGGATTCTGCAAACGCAAGACGGAGCAGCTGAGAGCCAGTGGGAGCCGCCTTCATCTTGCAGTGGACATAAAACATGATGATGATAATGATGATGATGAGCTAAGCTGTCGTTGTAAGGAAAGAGGGTCGGGCGGTCCGACTGAACCCTGAATAATGCACTAACACAGCCGCTGTTGGATGCATTTGATGCATAGGTAATGAATGAACTGCCAGCGTGGCCATTGTCCGCCTTTAGAGTTTCCTACTTCGTCACTCCACTCTCAAGACCTGCCCATTTTTCCCGCTCACATCGTGGACCGCGCCACATCTCGGATCTATTCCTGGAAGCGAAACGAGATACATCTGCGGTCCTCAAAGAAAGCGGCGGATGCGGGAGCGAGCGGGTGGAGGAGAGCACCGATGAAGCATCGTGGCCGAGCCGCAACGACGAGGGGGAGATGCAAAACGCTAGAAGTGGCGCAAGGGGGGAGGGGGCTAGCGGTGGAAGGGTAGCCCCACGCGACCAGACTCGTGCCATCCAGCGGTCGCAAGACCCCCCCTGAGAGCAGTGCACGCAGCGTCTCTTTTCTGGTCCCGCGTGGTCCCCTCCACCTAAAAGACCCCCGCGTCTCCTCCGCCCACGCCAGCCGGAGGCATGAAGAAAAGTATGGGCCGCAGCAGCAGGCCTTGCGGGCCGCCGGCCGGTCGCGGCGCCAGATGGAGGGCAAACGGAGTACGCACGCACGCGTCGGCTGCACGAACACGCGTCGCGAGCCCGTGCACCGAGAGGAGCACGCCGGTATCGAGCTGCACATCTGTCCACACACGCAGGCCGCTCTCTCAGATGTAGCTCTTTCAGGGAGCAGCCGGCCAGCAGCCGCAGCGACGCCGACAAAGGAGCGCCAGTGAAGGCATAGTATGCAGACTGCGCGACGTTGCTCCTACTTTCATTCACAGTGCGTTCCTTATATTTTATTCACGGCGTAAAAAAGATATACGGGAAGAAAAACCAGAGAAGGAGCTTCATGTGCACCAGCAGCAGCACACCCGAAGAGAGATGGCGTTTCATTTAAGGCTAAAGTGAAGCGCGGATGGTACGTTTGTCGTAACCCACTCTCTTACCACTGACACTGTCCAGTCGCAAGCAAGAGCGTCAAATTTTGCTCTATACGTTGCGCATTAGCACTCGTGGTAAGCGATTATTTTCGCACGGGATGAAAGCTCGTAATGAGACAAGTATGGCAAGAAAGACTCCTTCACAAGAAACTGTTGGACTACCTTTCCGAAACTGGCCTCTATAGTTCGCGGTAGTACATGAAGTCATCCGCATCATGTCGCCTTTTCCTCCTCTCTCTCTTTTTTTGCTGTATGTGTCCGTTTAAGCTGTTTAGTACACAGCCTCATGTTTTTGATGTTCTGTGGTAAAATGGCACAATTAAACAAAAGCTGTTTACGAAGCGTGGTTAAATATTTTGTTACTTCGTATGGATCCGCTTCTGTGCTTCCCTCTTCTATTCAGGCATGCAGTGTTCGTTCTCGCTAGAACACCGCATTTGTCATAAACTTCATCTGCACCGTTACGTTGTCTCATTTCTTGCGAGAAAACGTTTTCATTTTGGAAATGAGAGGTATACGTTATGCCCAAGGGAAAACTACCGTACACGCTTAGAACAAAATACGTCCCCCCCCCCCCCCTTTTTTTTTTGCCCGTTACTTAATACAGATGTTTACGACCGTGAAAGAGGTCTGTTGATGCATCGTCCCCATCGCTTTTCTCCTCTCCTCCCCATGCACCCCTAAAAAAAAAAAATGGTACAGAGCTGGTTGTCAACGATTTGAGAAGCATTGTACATGAAGACGCGCTATGGGACCTACAAGAAGAGGTCAGATTTCTTACAATGTCAGATATATCCACATCGCAACTCAAGTCCCACGAGCTACGGTCTACCACACATGCTGCACGACCCTCCAAACAGGTCTTACATGAGGTGCTCCGCGAAGTAGGCATGTGTCCAAGCGGTAGATGGTTGTTCAGGCACACGGCGACGGCTAACTCAAACCAATGATAAATGAAATTACCGCACGAACAAACTAAGGAAGTAAGCGGACTTGTATCTTTGGGGTGCTCTCAGTTGTCAATGTGCTTTTCCTGTCATAGGACCAAGCAGAGTTTTAAGCATCCAGCAAGCGATCAGAACAACGACGGGTTCGTTCTAGCGGCTGTTTGAACTCCCGACAACCAATTAGCGTTCGAAAGCGGCACATTGCAGCACCGGTCCGAACTATCGGAGTTATCAAGACGAGGTCGGTTTGCGCCCATCCTGACTCCGAAAAAACTACAGGGCCGGTGGTATAAGCTAGAGAAAAGGATATGAAATACGAATAAGGCTATCCGCCACGAGGGCCTGCGTGTACGTACACGCACTCGGGTCATCTATCTTCGTTTGTCCCTAATGACCTCGCGGCCGTAATATCGCTTTAATTGCGTTCATAGCCACCAGGCGGCGATAAAAGCAGTAGAAGTAGCGTCAGACGGCAAAAGCGAGAAGCACGTACGTACATGTGAGCCCGGGAGGGAAAATTAGGGAAAGAAAGCAAATTCAGAAAAGCGCGTTCCGCCCCGATCGTTAAAATATTTGCATAGCTAATGGCCGCGGCAAGAGCCCTCACAGCCGTTCTTCGGTGCGCACACATACAACAGATAAGGCTCGAAAAGAAGAAAAAAGAACAGGCGAAGGCAGCGCGCCGAGTTGCCTGCTCTTGCGGTACTATTTGGCGCGTTTCACCCGCGCCAGTCCCTATTTCGGCGCGTGTAAATCACTCCACCTCCACTCGTTTTCCCTTGGCGTGCCCTCCAGGGAACCGGTCTGATCTTTTCTTTCTCCTCCTCGGGGAAATTAAAATGCGCGTGTACTGTACGCACTATCATCGTCCATTTTCCCAACTTTCGGCGCTCGCACGCTTTTCGCGCTATTTCTTTCCCGCCCAATACGGACAAGAAGTGAGCTAGCGACAAAGAGGGCGCACTGGCTGAGAAACGCAATTTGCCACGTCCACAGATGAAGAATAACAATAAAACAGATAACAATAATAAAAGCTCTGGCAGGCGGAATGAGATATCGCATGCGAACACCGATCTTATCGATTCAGCCCGTGTCTAAGCGCAGTGGAAAGAGCAGTCAAAATAACGACAGGAAATCGTCTTAGTAGCGCGCAGCTCAACACTAAAAAATGAACAAAAAAAAATACAGGCACTTGTTAAATGTTCGGAAGATCCTCGTGGCAGCCGGCATTTGTTTGTTAACGCGCACACGCCAAACACTAATCTTCGAATCTTTGGCGAGTCCGAGGTCTTAGCGTACGTTCACAGATCCCCCCCTCTCTCTCTCTCCTCTCTCTCTCATCTCTCTCCTCTCTCTCTCTCATCTCTCATCTCTCTCTCTCTCTCTCTCTCCTCCATCCGTCTCTCTCATCTCTCGCCGCTGGCGCGCTCACACCTGACGCGCACACACCACACGCGCGCACAACGCACACACACACAACACACACACACACACAACACTAGAGAACTAAATGATTGATTATGTCATTGATTTTCCACAGGAGCGACCAGTGCCTGCCGTGAAAGGCTATAAGCAGCAGAGTATAAGCAGCAGAGCAGAGTCTCTACAGGCCATGGCAATAGTTCAATTATAGTTTGGCTAGCGGTGGTAGATCTCTAATTAGCATGCATCTAAAAATTGGCGGGCCATAGACGGGCCCACTGGCGGGCCCAAGAGAATGCATCAGCCCCTCCTCCCTCCTCCTCGCAAATGAAGCTCGGATCGATGCGCATGCCTTGCTCCGGCTTCTGCCTTTCCACCCTGTGCGGAGACAGGAGGCGAGACGCGCTTCGACTTGACGTCTCTCTGCTAACGTCCGCACCGTTGCCAAGGCAGCTCTCCTTTCTCGAAGGAAGCTCTCTGCACGCGTTCTCTCTATTCTATGCTCTTCTGTCGGTCGTTTATTGACAGATCGACGGGGCTCAGCGGAATGACGCGAAAAATTTTGGCGAAATGCCGCATCTATAATGCTCACGCAATAAAGCTGCAGTACTCCGTTGCCATAAAATAAAATTCCGACCCCATTCAGATATACAAATGAACACCACAGGAACAGTACTACCATGGTTTTGCCACGTTTCCGCTACCTGCTTTGAAAGTATCTCAATGCACTCGACAGACAAAAAAAAAAAAAGAGAGAAAGAAGGAAAGCCTACGCTGATTTGTTTGTACACCATGCTCCATCGAGTATCGGATGGCGCCCTGAACAAGACCTCACCAAAACAGGCGCTGTGCGCATATACTGAGAACTATGCACGTAGAATTTCTTGCGCCACCGAGAAGGCTACATCTGTTCTTTCACCGCAGTGCCCGTAAAACAAGAAATGAAAGCCAGAAAGGCCACGCCCGCCCGTGTCCGATGAAGAGACCCCTTCACTCCCCCTCATCCTGCTCTTCCTCGACGGTCTGAACGAGACCTGGGAGTACACGCCCAGTTCGCTAAATGAGGAACGTAAAGCCCGAGCCTCGTATTTCGCCAGCCTCGGCGCTGTGGATTTGGGTAATGGGTCACGCGCGGCAATAAAGCTAACGCACTTGCCTCAGCCCAGCACTGGCCCGTCCGGAGATGCAGTATACATATCCGTGGCTTTAATGTCAACCCCTTTTTGTTTCTACTTTTCTTGATCGATATTACACTTAAAAGGAGTCGCGTGTATTCCCTTAGACCCGTTCGACACTACACGCACCTAAAATGCACGAAATCAAGCGGGTGGGGCGCCTAGGGACAGGGCAATCACCAGTAATGGAGACGGATATCGCTACGTCTGAAATCAGGCAATCGTGAATCGCTTCGTTCTCGGTAATTAACTGCAAGTAATGAGAACTGATGCAGCAGGAATAAACGTGACAGCAGAAACAGGGCGCACTTCCGAACACTCCCGCCGCAAAAAGTGCTCTCACTGGCCTACACGCAAGCCATCCTGCCACGCTGTCGGGGACAATATGCGTGTATAGACCTTCGTATACGCAGAAGTCACTAAAATGCAAAAACAAGAAAAGCAAAACTGGGTAGCCGGCCGACGCTTCTTCTGCTCGAACCGCCCCATTCAAATCTCTACGGAGGTGGGAGGCGAAGCCCTGGACGCCGTAATTAAATAATACTAACTTATGCGAGCGAATTAAATTAGGAACTGTACCGGCGAAGCGGCGCCAGCAATTGAGGTGCAAACGTTTGAGACTGGACGTCTGTTGGATTATATACGCGTTTCCTTCGAAGTTCGGAAGTTTCTCATTTCCAGTGCATGCAGTTAATCCGATGAGAATGTTTAACTGCCTTAGCAACAAGTCGTGTCAACTGTATTAGCTTGAAACTAACATAGGAAGAACCCACGCGAAGAATAAAAAATAGATATCGCAATATTGCGTCTCCCCAACTGAAACACTGCGTTTAACACCGGAAGCAGCTATTTCAGTACAAGGCTAGCGCTAGCTAACACGTGCCCTCACAGAGGAACAAAACAAAGTAATAAGTCAAGACGAGAAGGAGCGCGACACAGCCGCTCACGCACCGCTCAATGTCAAAGAGGCCACCTTCTCATTGGCTTCCCGTGGTACTAATGATGGAAAACTTTTATTCAGCATCAATCAATTGGTTTTTAAAGCCCCTTGATCGGCCAGGATCGATTAGGACCTGCGGCTGCTTGAGCTTGATTGGCGATCGTCCGTTGCGTTTCTAGGTCTGAGCTGAGCACCAGAGCCTCCCAAGTGTCCATTGTGTGGGTGCCGTCTGGTGTATGTGGGCTGCGGGCACGTGCAGATCATGTGGACCATGCTTTCCAGGCTTTCGCAATGTTTGCATCTAAATTCAAATTGGCCTGGGAGAGTTTACCAAGCAGTAGCGGATTTGGGTAGGTTCCAACCTGTAATCTGCGCCAGACTGTCTCTTCTGTTTTGCGGAGTTCGCAATCCGTGCCTGCGTATTCCTTCCTTGTTAATGCATTGTGTTATTGCTTGGGAAGTGAACATCCTGTCTTTTTCAGACGATGTGTATTCTGTGGGAGGGGTGCCTGAGCCTGCCCGCAAAAGGAACAATCGAAACCCAAAAGCTTCCAGGCCACGTCCCGAACACGTGCACAGCTAGCCGCCGACAACGTGGACATCGCCGGCTGGCAAGACGCAGCACGTGTACCACGAAAAGCGAACGGGAGAACGGACAGCTCGGCACATCGCAAGTAGTTTGGTAGCGACGGTTGCCATCCTGCCGTACTCAGTAACTTTCCTGAACGTTTGCAAGCAAGCTCTAAAAGTTAGTTACAAAGGCCATTTTGTTCAGTCTAACGTTGCTAGTCTGCACATAGTGCATGGTTGCTGAATGGCGTTGTTCCTAACAGCTTTTGCTGGGCATCCGCCTCTGTAGGAACGTGATGGCTCCTCCATTATTTTTTTTTTTCGGTCCGGGCTCCGAAAGCGGCCTCTGCCGACGAGGCTATACCACTGTCCGAAGTTCAAGTCATAGTTGTCCTGTTCGCTTTGTGTCCGGGAACACGACATAGGGGGCCGAGCTGTGCGGACATGCCACGCATGGGCTCCAGGAAGAGGAAGTCCCCGACTTTAATTTGTCACTCAACGACGAGCTACAACAGCCATTTTCACATGTCACTCAGCGAGGTGCTAAAACACCACGGGAGAACTTCGCGCTGAACTCATTCGAAACAGGGAGCACCGGGGGTCTGACGCAGACGCCGTGCTTCGGCTGGCAACTCGCCAATGCAGTACGGCTTAGGATAATAAGCAAACAAAGGAGGCGGGCAAAAACAAAAGAAAGAACACGGGAACCAGGGCAAGTCGCCAGAGGTACGATGAAAAAGCCACGAGGAACGAAGCGGCATCCCAGCCGAAATAATGCACCGCGAGCTTGAAGCGACCAGAGGCAAGCAGAGAGCGATACCCGCAAGCCCCATCACGGGACAAGAGACGCTGAAACAAACGAGGGCGAGACGTGCCCGAAAGCGGGACGATCTTGAATAAGGTGCAGCCTTGTTAGATGCCGGCGGAACTCCTCGCCCACGCTGCTGCAAGAAATAAGGGGACGGCGTTGAAGGGCGGGCTTCGGCAACCACGGGGTCGTATGCAGATCGTTTGTCACGAGGGCTGGCGCCTCCCGAAGACAGCGAGCGGCGTCGTCGCTCCAATTCCCGCCGCAGCGCTCGTCTAGCTACTCCGACTCGCCCGCAGGACACGCGAGAGCCGAAACGTTGGCTGGCTAGTGAATAATAACTGCGTAATACGATAACAATTCGGGATCTACCGCTTCGTTTGGTTTGCTGAATGAAAGAACCGGCTCGTTTGCCGCGAACCAACTCCGTTGATTTGTTTCTTTGATCCAAACTCGACTTTCGCGACTTTTAAAGGGAAGCGCACGGTTTGAGGAAACAGCCTCCAGTGCTCGTCCTAACGTATACGTCAAAAACAAATTACATTCCATTTCGCCGCAACGATGCGTCCATGGCCACGCAAAGTTTCCAGTATACGTTAGAAGCGCCTCCAGTTGCAGTTTGAGGACTTCGCGACTTTCCTGATTATCACGTCTTTGTGTTCAGAAGGAGACACCGTATGAAAGAGTTGCGGTACCACCCAAAGAGTGTAGGAGCCTCAGGAGGAACCGACGTTCATTCAGTTCTAGATTTAGATGAGACGGGTGTCCTTCGTAGTTCAGGTAGCCACGTGCTTTCGCTGCTCGGGTGGCCTGCTGGTGTAAGCTTTCGGTGTTCCTGCGAGTCCGAGCTGGTCGGCGCACACACCCCCGTTCGGGAGTAGGTGAGGAGAGTGTGGGCGGAAGAATACGAGATGGCGGTGGCGGTTGGGGCGTGGCAGTCGGGGCAGTTGTAGGCGACTCGAAAGAGAAGAAAACTTTGATATTCTGTAAACACTCGGGAGCCACGCGCGGACTGCGAGGCGACGTATAAAGAAAGTCCTCTGGAATAATTCCAGCCACCTGGAGTTCACTCACGTGCAACTACGTCGTATACAGCAACGTGCCGGTACGCAGCTTCACCGTCAGCAGCTGCGTACCGCCGTGGCTGGCCGTGGCTGGGAATATATGCCTCACAGTCAAACGCTGCACTAATTCATCGAAAATGCATTGTTTGACAATAAGAGTACATTAATTTGATTGATTGACTAATTGATTCATTCAATGATTGATCGACTGATTGATTGATTGATTGATTGATTGATTGATTTAACGCACCCACGCAACACAGGCGACGATTCGCGCCGTAGTGGAGGGCTCCGGATTAATTTTGACCACCTGGGGATTTTTAACGTGCGCCGAAATCTCGAACACACGGACGCTTTCGCTTTTCGCCTCCATCAGGAAAGCGGCCGCAGCGGCCGGGAATCGAGGTTTCAAAAATAAACGAATAGGTAGCGAATACATGTCTGTGGTGATATTAGGAGCCAACAGGAACAAATAAGAGCATGGAATCAACCGAAACTGTTGCGTATTTTGTAACCGCAAAATGATGAGAGTGAATTTTTCAGCAGTTGGCGCCCGTTCCTTTCGAAGCCAACCTCCCCGCCTGGCGTCGCGCCTTCCAGCTTTTTCCTAGTTAGTGCTGCGAGGAGCTAGCTTAGTTCACTCATGTGGCGCCAAAGGACGACAGGATCAAGGAGAGGTAAACGACGCAACTTCCCGCGCACACCAGCATGCGCCGCTGTTTGCTGTTCAGCGTCGACGAACAGCAAACAAGGGAAGCGTTGACGCATACCGTTCCACGGCTGCTCTAGCTCGTACCGGTGTGTCGCACCTTTTCAACGTACAGAGGGCTCACAGTAAAGTAAACGCCATAACAAAAAAGCTGCAATGCTGTTTTTTGGCCAATCAGGCGCTCGCACCCGACCACGGAAAGGCGCACGGCTCACAAGCCCGAGAAGATGAAGCGTGAAGGCGGTGCGTGCGCATCGAGCGTGCGCCTCCGGGGATCGAGCAATCAGTCCCCTTCCCACAAAATAAGCACAAACTGTCACGGTGGGCACGTCGTCGAACGGATGGAGGGAGGGATAAGCAAACGGAGTGGGATCGAGCGCTCGAGGCTCCGCATAGTTTGCTGCTCTTGCGCGCGGGGAACGAGACGCCGAACAAACCGGCTGATCACTGCAGGCTTCCGAGAGGGCTCGACGCAGCCGCAAACAGCCAGTCCCCCCGGGAAAAGAGAGGAGGCGGCAATCAGCGGGCAAACGGCCACTTCGCCCTCATTGATCCCGGCCCGAGAGGACTTTAGAAGACGGCAGGAAAAAGAGCGAAAGAAAAGTGCAACGGTTTAACCGCGGGAACCGTAGTAAACAGTCGAAACAGGCGAAAACCAACACGACAGCGCCCTCGAGAACTGGGCTTGTAAGTCGAGGGGAGATTGCGCGAAACTTCGGGCTCAGTTCATTAGGCCAATGCATTATTGAGCATGCAGTTAAAAAAGCCCCTCAACGTCACGGCGGATCTTTGATGCGTCTTCGAAATCGACGAAAAAAAGACATTGGATTGGAAAACGTTTATTGAGCGTAAAAGTGGGTGGCTTTCTTAGTCCAGATAGCCGCGAGCTAGCGCAGCAGCTTGGGCGCGAGCGATGAGGCGTTCTTGATCCTCGCACCGTGAGCTGGCCAGCTCGCGCTCCCACTGCTCAGGGGATGGGGAAGGGAGGGGGTTTGGCGCGTAGGAGCATTTCCAGACCAGGTGGTAGGTAGTGTTCGGGACAGAGCAAGAGGGGCAGTTGTAGGGGTAAGTGGAGGGAGAGATGTAGTGGAGTATCGAGGTGTTGTAGAAGGTGTTGGTCTGCAGTCGACGCCAAATGCGAGCCGCCTGTGTGCTGAGGGACGGGTGAGGAGAAGGGTACTGAAAGCGCAGTTGGCGATAATGATATAAGATTTCAGTGTATCGGGGAGGGACCGGGGGATAGATGGAGGGTTCGGAAAGGTCCTCTTCCGTCGACGAAAACGCCCGGAATGTAAGAGCGCGGGCAGCGGCGTGTGCCGCCTCGTTTCCCTCGACGGAAGAATGGCCTGGTGTCCACACAATCTGGACCCCTTCGAAAAAAAGATAGTACTATTTTTTTTGACAGTGGCAACAGTAGCTGAGGCCATTCGTCGGCCTCGGCTACTGTTCGTTCAATGAGATCGAAGGCTACGTGGAACAGAAAGCGGTGAAGATATTCCATTAGGGCGAGTTACTCACACGGACCCCTGCGCGCTTCTTAGGCAGAAAGAATTTCAACGCAAACGTCAATCGCCCAACGGGCGGCCGCGTTTACTCAGCGACAAACGATCAAAAGGCGGTGGCTGCCGAAACTTTGCAGACAGTCACTTTCTATTCACCTTGGCGAGGAACAGCGCAGACAGACCAAGGACAGGAAAAGAACACAGGGCAGCGACCGCATGCGCATTTCTTCTCTGTACCTGGTCTGCCTGCGTTGTTCCAGAACAGCTCGCCCAACTTTCCATATTGTTGCGATACCTACTTTCTGCTTTCCTTGCTCCCTGCCAACAGCTAAGCGTGCACCGGCCGCTTGGCGGGCCTGCTACGTGAGCGTTTTGTAGCCTCCCCGGTGCGTACATCCGTTCCACGGAGATTGGGCCTTCAAGAAGAAAGAGCTGCCCGGACGCTTCTTTCCGTTCCGCCGTTCCTCTGCGTATACGGTCTACTACGCGTCGACAACGTCTCGTTCCAGCTGGGTTCTTCTCGGCCCTCGCAGTGGTCTTCCACTCCGCATGTCATTCCCCAAGGTCAGAGCTGTCACCACAGCGCAAACCAGGAGTACTACTACGCGAATCGCAATAACAAGTCGCAGCCAGCCACGCAGCCTTTGATAAGCAGGCGGTCCGCATCGGCAGATTTTGTTAGGAATTACAGCATTTCGACTATTCTCGACAAATTCGCCCTTTCAAGGCGCTCTTCTTTTTTTTCTTTTTCGTAGTCGGCTTCTCACGGAATGCAACTTAAGGGTGCTTGGACTACGACGGCCTTGTGGAGCTAGGCGGTGGTGTCGACTATATTTCACCGATGTCCACGGACCGGGCAAATTACACTTTGGGGTCCGGCACGGTCGGGTCCACCGAGGACGTCGCAAAGTGCAGTCCACCGAGGTCAAGGAGAGAGGAGAGCCGCACGGAGAAAACGCGGCCGCGGCAATTTTCTCCGCCACAGCAGGCACAAAGTGAATGCGAGCACACCAAGGGATGCGTGTCCACCGCGTGGTTATGCGTGGTCATCGGCGCGAGTACGGCCAACCGACCCGCGCAACGCCCACAACCGACCCGCGAGCGGTCATCTTGAGCAAGCGGCTCGTTTGTATATGCGCTCGCGAGCCGCACGCGACGTTGGGCAAGCAGCCGCCGACGCATGGGGGAGCCCGCGTTGCTTGTTTCGTGAGCTGTGATGCGGGCGACGGAGGAGGGCTTCTGGAATAATTTTAAACTACGCGGGGCTGCTTAAGCAGCCCCCCGTAGTGGCGTGAACCCATTTCGTGCACGCAGGCGGGTTTTTAAGAATGTTTTTCTATGATGTCACCTGCGCCAACAATAGCTCGTCTGCAGCCGGTTGTCGAACCCGTGTTTACTCTTAGCAACAGAACGGAACGCCGCAGATAACGCAAGACCGCAGCGCACAGAAGCCGACGACGTCAGTATTAGTTCATCAGGATTTACACATTTCATACGTCTCACGGAATTAGCATGTGAAGCACCAGAATAGCCCGCACACGTTTGAACGAGCCAAAGCGCCCGTGTCTGAGTACAGTTGATGTGACAAGGTAAGGTCTGGACCAGTCATTCTCAAATTGGGGCCCGCGAAGCCCTTCCGAAACCCCCCCCCCCCCCTTATTTTCTCCTTTCTGCCAAAACTTGCTAAAAATGGAAAAAAAGGTGGCTTTGCTGCAAGACTTACACGTTCAATTTTTCCGCTTAGCACATGTTTTAAAGTTGGCTTTGTGCACAGCACGCCAGCAATGCGGAAAAGCCAAAAACACAAAAGGCAGTCTACGGGTGGTTGGGTAACTTTTAGCTACAAATGCAAAAATTTAGTGTGGGGTCCCCCGTCACTTTTGCAAGCTCGAAATGGCTCCCCGGGACACCCATGGTGGAGAAGCACTGGCCTATGCGCACGCTGGCAACAGCTATTGAGCCCCGCTAAACAGCGACGCTCATACACTCCGCAAGACTGAGAGTTGCCTGTGAACGCGTTCGCGGCTTACGAAGAAAGAATAAGAAGCCATCAGAAGCCCTGTGGCGTGAACGCGAATAAATACAAGGTTTGAAAAGAAACGGAAAGAAATACCAGACAACAAAAGACGAATAACAAGACACTCCAGGACCATAAGAAGAAAAGCACAAATGAGAATAGAAGGAAAAATTAAACTGACGAATAAATACAAGGTTTGAAAAGAAACGGAAAGAAATACCAGACAACAAAAGACGAATAACAATACACTCCAGGACCATAAGAAGAAAAGCACAAATGAGAATAGAAGGAAAAATTAAACTGATGTTGTGTACGGGCCCAGCTCATGGACTGCACTGTATCCCGCGTAGCTTGCAGGAAACACAATAGCCCAGAAGTTAAGTGCCATTCCCCACCATGACGACAAAATACGAGCTTGGTTCATTAAAAAGACTGCTTCGCCCCGGTAATAATGGTTTTAATTCCATCGCAAATTTCAAACAAGTTATGGTCATATTAAAGTAAACATGTCAAGCAGTGGCGAATCCCTAGCCACTTTCCGGCAACTTTTCTGTGACGTCACGGAATCTTGCTTGAGCGATTGGCGGCGGTCGACCGCTAAAGCACATGACTGGGCAATTGCAGTGGGGCCTGCAGCGCGAACATTTGAATGTTTCCCAATACTTCTTGCGTTTTTTCGGTTACAAAAAAAGTTTTTGCGGCTAGAACGGAGCTGAGGGAGATACTGAAGCGTAGTTCTTACAAATTAAACAAAGTTGTGCCCTGTCTTCGTGGCCCAATTAAACGGCCTTGACACCAACTTACTGAACCCTCGTTTCCAACTGCAGTCATTTTTTGTTCACAATGCAACCGCTTCTCAAAAGAACGGCATATTTTGCGGAATGACTACTAATGTTGAGTCAACTGCTTACTCTAGGGGGCCCCGTAATGCATACCACAAGGGAATACTGCCCTGCAAAGCCCTTCGACAGCTAAAATGCACTGGGCTATACACAGGAGATGCGAAGTGTGTAGGAGGTCACTGACTGCCAGGCGCTACTGAAAGACTGCCGATAATTATTTTTCTGGCGCAAGCGATGGGCCACGCATACAACGTTCTAAGCTACCACCACGACGCTCAGCCCTTTTGCATGCAATGTTCCCGCAGAAAACGAAAGCTAAAGACAACGGACGGAAGTTACGTAGCGGGCCCCAACTGCATCCACAGTTTTCTTTTTGTTTCTTTAGATTTGTCCTTTTGCTTTTGTTACACTTTTCCTGGTGTTTTTCTCTTTCTGGTGTTATTCGTCTTACGGTGTACTTACGCCACTGGTTCAACAGTGATCAGAATGTCTACACGCACTTGTCAAACCGGCACGTCAAGATACGATCTGCTCGTTATTTTGTTCTGCTCTGCAGAGTGCAAAAACTTCGCGCATGCCAATCTATGCCATGGAGCATGTTCAGCCTTCGTCCCTTTGGACTTCACGCTCCAGTTAGACGCGTCTCCATGTTTTATGTATACGAGAATACGTCAAGGAACGCTACACAGCAGCCAGCAGAAAATAGGAGACAGGCTGCGCTATGAGCAGAAAACGGGCAGAAAAAGATGAGGGAAGCACACACTAATTCGCAAAACTTGAAGGTAGCGAAGCTGTACGCAATCTTCACGACCATCACGACGGTTAAGTCCACGATTGCAGCCGATTTGCTTCTTCGCTGCTGCCGCAACGACATTTAATCCATCATTGTTGTTATAAGTGTGAGCTTCCTTCATTTTTTTTTTTTTGGAAGTGAAAATCAGTGGTCATCACCTTTCTCATTCCGAGCAAGTGTTGCCACGATTACGGCGAACGCTGGAGTTTTTTTTTTTTTTTTTTTGGCCACCCTTGGCCAATCTATGTTTGGCTTGACAAACGCGCGCAGGGAACACTGGGCGGTCGTCGCGAGGCACGCACACATGAGCGCTAGGCATTTTGTTGGCTTTGTTAATTTCCGGGTGCTCGCCGCGAGGCCCGCGCTCACGTGCCCGCGCTCGGCAATTTCTTGGTATTTTAACTGCGGACAAGAAAAATTGCGATTTGCTAAAGAGCTTCACTCCGTAAAAAAAAAAAAATAATAATAATAACCGGCTTCTGTAAAGGGTGTCACAACGAGCAGGGGCTCTCACCTCCAGTCAGTCAACCCGCACACACTGCACTATCTCCTCTGCGGTTCCGCCCCGGCAGCTCGGGCCCCGAGGCGTGCGCCGCCCTGTAACAACGACGACGCCAGCGAACAAAGCGACGCCCAGGCAGCGAGATCGCGGGTCCACGCCTGCCCTCCTGCCGCACCGAGGACTCAGCCTGGGACAAGAGCGCATGCTAAGAATAGGCACGAGACGCGAGCTCGGGAACAGAAGGCCTGGCCGAATTAAAGGGACAGCCGATCGTTCACCGCCCGGGGACCTGGGGCACCGCGGCGGATATACCCAAATGTCGCTCCGGTTTCGACGAACAGACGGCGGCACCGAGTAACGTCCAAGAGACACACCACACCACGCACGAAAGACAAAGCGGTCGCTGGTGCAGTACGTACAGCGACGAGGGTTTTTGCATAGAATGCAAGCTTAGTACCTTCGCAGTGTGGTGCAAGACAATTTGGGCACTGCGGAAAGACAGTTTCGGAAAGTAGAAAGGGCAGCTTTCGAGAATGAGTTGCCGCAAGGGTGGGTTGGCGTATCGAATACGTCCAGAAAATAAGGCAACGCGAGTCCTTTATTTGCGAAAACGAGTCGCTGCAGACATTCCCTCGATCAATCTTCGACTATCACGAGACTATCCCTGGAGTATGGGACCGGCAGGCGCGAAGCCTTCGCGAAAAACGTCAACAACGCCCCAGCCCTTTCGTTCAGCACGTGGTCTGAGAAGTGAGAAGGACTCGCCAATAGGGCACGATTAACCGGGCTGAGAAGGGAATCGAAGAGGCGTGCCGCATTCCAGAGGCCGTGGGAACGTCACATCGCCGGCACGGAATGACGATCGCAGTGCCATGCAACGATGAAGGCTCGGAGCGCGGCGGCGCCGGCAGGCTCTCGCAACTAACTTCAACTACAGGACCCCCCAGCTCACGTCCTCGTCCGCTCTCTCTCTCTCTCACAAACAGACGCTCGCGCCTCGTCGCTCTGCGGGGGCAGCGCTCGCGTAAACAGACGGACCTACCGAATAGCTCCGCACATAACACGCCTCTATTACGCACTCACATCACTGCCTGCAACCGATATAATTCGCAATGGTCGTCCGATAGGCGACACAACCAAGCGAGCGGAGCGCGACGTCTAAACGAGCCATGATACCTTCGCTGAAAAAAAGAAAAAGAAATCTACCTAATTTAATCCAAAATATCAACAATATTCTCATTTTTAGGGGCGAAGCCTCTTAATGGCTCGGGCTGTCGGCGTCTCCTGTCGCCGTCGTCTCACGCGGTCACGGTACTAAAACACCGGGACACTCGTTTCCCAGGGCCTCGCGCTAGAACGCTTCGTGCTTCAAAGACACGAGCCTTTTACAGCAAAGCTGGCTAGTACCTCTACCCCCAACGGTTTCATCCCAGTGGGTAAAAACGCCAAGGCGCCAAGAATACACTTATACACTGCATGCTTCGCCCCTCCCTAGGTTTCACGTTAGTGGAGATGGCCCGGGATTTTTTTTTTTTTTTTTTGCTTGCCGCGGCATGGTGTGGTGGGAATTATCAAAACGCGCGATTTTCTTATTTTAGGCGGTAGAAGCGACCTGCTTCGTGCTTTTGACGAAGCCTACGTACTTCCAAAGCAGCAAGTATTCATGCGCCATCGTCGTAATTACAGAATTTCGCTTATAACAGCGAGTTACCAAGCTGCCAGCCATTTAATATCAACGAGATGGCGTTCTAAAATTGTGGGCTAGGACCGTGGAATATCACCATTTTCAAGCGGCTTAGAAAATGGCCAAGACCCAAGACCCAATGGCCAAAACTAGCCAAGACCCAAGGAAATGTGCACGCTTCTTTAGAAAGCGACGCGTATTTTTTCGGATATATTAGGCTAGACTGTAGAACGCGTCATCAGTTCACGAAAAGTAACATTACGTCGCGCAAGATTTGTTCCTTGTATGAAGTTGACTATGACTTCCCGCAAGAGTGATTTTAGAGAAACGAACTTTGCTTGCTTCACATTTTTCTTCCCTGTCTGACTTTGAAAACCACAAGCCCTCAATGTGTTTTGCTATATGTATTGCCCTCTAAGTCTCAAATTGCTTTTAAAATAATAAAAATAATAATAATAATAATAATTAATAATAATAAAATAATAATAATAATAATAATAACCTTTATTGCACATCAAAGGTACAGATACAAGAGACGGGCCTGTAAGAGCCTTTGGTGGCTTGAGTGGCATACAACTAAGGACGACACATGTAGACGGAAACCGTCCGCCCGTCGTCGTTAACTCGTTGCCCACCCGGACAAAAAAGCGCGTTTCTTCGCGTCGTTTTAACACCGATACACCTACCAAGCAACAGCAATCAGCGAAAGCCACGATCGAAAACAAGCCGTTCTCGGGAATTCCCAGGGGGAATGATGACTTCTCGGCGTCGTCGGCGCTGTGCCACCCTCGAGAAGATTTAGAGATAGATAAGGGGCTCAGACTGCAGCATGCCGGCGCATGCGGTATCCAAGAGTCGCGGCGCCTTGCCAGACGACGACGACGACGACGACAAGCATCCCTGATGAAACAGCGCCATACGAGCGAGCGGCCGTCAATCTCGACGCAGACGCCGCAAGAGAGGCATGGATAGGCGCGGCACCGCCGACGACGACGACGCCTGATGGGCTGACGGTAATAACAGCTCGATGACGCGTGTTGTGCCCCAGGGACGAGGCTGCACTGTTGTGGTTCTGAGGGGCGGCGAAAGGGTTGGGGTGCGATGGCGTGCGACGCCCAGCTCATCTCCGGCGCAAACATCACACGCGTGCCAGCAGGATGGACGCCGCATGCAAGCAGTGAGCGCGATGCATTACGGGCGAACGGGGCTCAAAAAGAACGCCGGGGTTTTACGCTCAAAGCAACGCTCTTGGTTATGGGGCACGCCGTAATGGGGGGCTAGTAATTAATTTAGACCACCCGGGGATGTTTAATGGGCGCCGAAGTTGCACAGTGATTTTTTTTTTTTTTGCTTTTACTCCTCAAGTGAAGCAGCCACTGCAGTCGCGATTGGAACTTGCGATCTTAGCAAGTGCAACGCCTCAGCCATTGAACTACCACAGCGGGTTAGAGGTAATTAAATAAGCATGCACGTCGACGGTGCACAGGGGTTCCACGCGCACTGCAAGGCGTCTGCGAAGCGCAGGTGGTCTTGGGCGGAACCGTTGAGGACAATAAATTTCACGATTGCTCAGCCGCTCTCTCTCTCTCTCTCTCTCTCTCTCTCTCTAGATATAGGAGGAGAGTAGGGATAGAGATAGAGAGAGAGAGAGAGAGAGAGAGATGAGAGAGAGAGAGAGAGAGAGAGAGAGAGAGAGAGAGAGAGAGGAGAGAGAGAGAGAGAGAGAGAAGACTTTATAGCTAACACCTCCCCAGTCTGGGACGTCATGCCTCAGGCTTTTCATAAGGAGACGGCTGGTCATGTCCTCGAAGCCAGTGGGCCGGTAGTAGTTTTTGCATCGCCCTGTGGGCTACGGAATGACCCGGGCCCAAGAGTAGGTCAGCGTTTGACACTCCCAGTGGAAATGCTGTACTGAAGGCGCTTTGCAGCAAACCTAGTTAACTGTCCTGCCCGCCATGTTATCGAGCGAGTTAACGAGTTAGATGATAATAAGCTGCGGTGTCCGACGTGCTCGCTTAATTAATGCGATGGCGAAGCTACCACGGAACACTTCCGTGCGGTACCTTCGGATGAGACGCACCAGTGGAGTTGCGAAATTCAAGGACGCAGCGTGCCAACGTGCTTCTTATTAATTACCGATTCTTGCTGCTTGGCGTTTGCCTAACGTCATTTTTGGAATTCAACCGCAGCACTCAGCGGCTGTCTGTCCTGGTTCTCCTGCCGGTCAGAACTCTCTTTTGTATATTCAGTTTTATTGGTTTGCTCAAGACTAGGACATTGGGAACAGTTACTACCGATTCAGAATCTTCGCTCTCTTAAAAGTATCGCCTTCCTTCTCGTACGAGAAAGTATACATGAACAATAAACGAAGGAAAGAAAGCTGCGAGTGATATCAGAAAACGGAGAGATAAGCGCAAACTAATGACAACACTGACGCGCTTTGCGACAAAGAGAGCGGATAAGAAAAGGACGAGCCCGAACAAACTAAAGCCGGCAAAAAGAACGGAAACGAAGCAGTTCCGTCTCAATTCCTCGATGGGTAAGGATGCCCCATGACCTGTAATAAATGAGCCAGAACATCGTTTAGCAAAAGCAGCCGGAGAGGGCAGCGCACGCTCATATTATGCCATCGCAAACGTTGGCTCCTTCCTAATAACGCCGAGAGGCCAGAAAAGGAAACGGTTAGAAGAATGGGCATCATAAATTAGTGTTTGCTTCGTCGGAATCGGAAGCGGGTAGCTTCCGAAACAAACGGAAGTCGGGGGGCGCCGCGGGGGACAGACAGATGGGAAGCCGCGGTATACCGGAAGGGAGGAGCGTTCCCTAATGAAGCAAGGAACGAAGGACGAAAAATGCGGCAGAAATTTCATCTCATCTGTATATATATATATATATATAATATATAGTGTGAGCGTTATCTTTCAGTCTTTCGGGATATCATTTCCTGCCCTGGTCAGTCTCACCATAACCTGCACCAGCCAGCAACACTCGCATTACTTGCTTCGTCTTCATTCACGCATGGTCCACCATCATCATCTCGCCCACGGGCGCGTGCGTTCTTCGTCTCCGCTTTGGCTGGTCTCACACCAAGGTCGGCCGCACCGCTGCCCTTCAATAAACGGTTCACCACGACCCCTGGTCCTCCACGTCTCTCAATATATTGTAAGCACTGTAGTTCTCCGCGTCACAATTCCGTATTTCAATCTTAAATGTAATCCTCTTCAGTGGTACTTCATCCTCACCTTACATGATCATTATCATCGGTGAGGCTAGGTTTGCTTGGTTGCGCGTTTGCCAAATAAACGGCGTCTGTCATCCCTGCTCTGTCAGCGAGCGACGTCTCCTTGAAGGTTTCTTACAATATATATATATATATATATATATATATATATATATATATATATATATATATATAGGCTTCACTCTGCGAGGCCCTGCCTCGCACCGGAAAGCGGAGGGGAAGAATGTCGAGAAGGAAGCCACACAGGACCACGAACGAACGAAGGGATTCGCCTAGATTTAGCGGTAAGGAATGAGCTTGAGCGGCTAGGTTTGCAAATATAGAGCTGGAAGCGCAATACACGGAGCAAGAGCACATACTGAGCAGAAGAAAAAAGCTGAGTAGCCGGATGGATGATGTAGGATATGTATATGTAGCTGAACCAGGAGGAAAAATTAAACATCCGGCGCCTATTTTAATGACTACAAACAGAACGTATAAATAAAAGTGATGTGCGAGCCTCTATCCGATTGTCGGCGCCGCAATTCGCAGACAAATGGTCGATGGGCACAAAAAGGTCGATGGCCGATGGACTTCAGCGTCCGCTTGGAGTTATCGATTCAAATTAATCTTTAACTGAAAAAGGCTGATTCAGGTCAGAAACCTCGAAGTGAGAAACCTTGATCCTTTTATCCGCAGAGTAACGCATGCCCTCTGAGGGCATGCGTTACTCTGCGGGGGAAGTACCAAGCTGGACCGCATACACGTCAACCGTTCTGCTGAGATTAGCCACACCGTTCATAGCGAATGGAGCAATCCCGGCACGGGCAGCCCAAGCTGCGATTATTGCTCGATCCCCGCGGACGCAATCTTCCTCGAGGCATCAGTAGCAGTGCTGACAACTAAGCGGTAGCAGTGCTAGAGAGGAACTGACCTTTGATGTATGTAATACACGCCACTGAATTCGTGTCCAAGCGTCGTGCCGTGCGGCAGTGCATAACGAAGCGGCCGCGCGGCATCGTCCAGCAGGCGCCGAGATTTATGTGGGCAGCCGGCGGTGAGTGAGGCGCGCGGCTCGATCAACGAGATTGCACGCCCGCAGAATCGATTCGCCGACGCCGGAGGACGACGCCCGCCGGTGCAATCGGGGCACAAAGGTCGCGTGCCGAAAGAACCTCGCACGGGGGCTGCTGTCTGTGTCGGCCGGCTTTGGGGCAGCGTTCCTGTTTTTGACCGAGCGCGCGCCGCGGTCACGCAGAGGGGGCCAGAAGGGCTGCCTCGTTCATTACGCGTGGAGCAGTTCGAACACGCATTGTTCCACACGCAGTGCAGCCGTCCACCGCCTTAGCTGGAGCAACAACTTACCCACTTATCGTTTTCTCCTGCCTTGGCGTAAGGTAATTCAATCACAGCTGCCGCATTTCTCTGAAGTTTAAGGGGCACCTAAGTCCTCCGCATTCGTTGGCACAGTTTTGCAGCATACTTTTTGAGATATTCTACGCATATACAGTCGAATCTGATGTTCCGCTAAGCGTGTGGACGACCGTACGACGACTGTGTCTATACGTAGGTTGTACCGCCTTCAATAACTATTGAAGGCGCTCGTCCAACCAGACGGCCATGAACTTTGCGCATGCGTGCGCCTGGGTGCACCTGATCACTGTTAGAAACCCCAATTCCTCGCTCCCTCCCTCCTACTTAACTAGTTATTTGTCATTTTTACAGCGACAGCTATTAGTGGCGCTGCTGAAGCATTGCGTCGGACGCCTGGTCAACAAGGCCTTAACGGGGGAGTGGCCCAGAATGGATTGAGCGGCGCGTCATGCCCAACACCAAACTATTTATTCCAATTAATTATTGATCCCTTAGTCTGCAGCTGAAATTCACAGCACCCTTTTTGTGGTCCTTTAAGCATCGATGACAGAGCACGGTAAGAATCACATCACACAAGGAGAGAGAGAGAGAGAGAGAGAGAGAGAGAGAGAGAGAGAGAGAGAGAGAGAGAGAGAGAGAGAGAGAGAGAGGAGAGAGAGAGAGAGAGAGAGAGAGAGAATCACAGTTGAAGTGAGCATATTTGTAGTCGGTGTCTTCAGTCCAAGACTCCATTGGTACGGCCGGCTGTCTTCGCCCTTTCCCAGTATACGGCTTTCTATGGAGCGCCTCGGATACACACTATGTAGTCTAAACGCATTCGTGTAGCATCACGATGGGGGTTTCGCCTCAAAGGTGCCGCTGCGACAAGTTTGGAGGTCGCAGTGCAGCAATCTTCTTTTCGTTTTTTTTTTTTTTTTTTTTTTTCTCTTTCAAAGCGGCGGGCGGTTTGGCAACACCTCTCCACGCACTCGACACAACTTCGGCGCCGAACAACGGCACGCTGTTGTGTGGTGACTAATCCAACACGCGGAAAGGCGCCTGCCCAGAGCTTGTTGGTAACGAAGGAGCATCGAGTGAGTCACGCCCGCCAAGCACACATCAAGGGCAGCATGGCAACAGTCCAACGGAGAAACTCGCGCGTTCTTCTCCGAAATGTTGCGCGCTCAGCAGCGGCCCACATAGGTCGTCTACTATTTCTTGCCGCCTAATCTTTCCTCCTTCCCAAGGCAGCCCGTGCTTTTTGTGTACTACGCTTTGGTTCTTTGCGTAGCACTAGCACCGACGCAGCAGCAACCCTTTGGCCTCCTCCTGGAATCCTCCAGGGTGTCGCTTCCACGAACGAAACGCTTTTACAAACAGCACGCCGGCCGCGCAAGCACGCAGGCTTATCTAGGCTTATCTTGAAAGCGTATATACGTATAATATCGTAGCCCGCAAGGAACAGACGAATCTACGACAAAGCTGTCCTAAGATCTAAGAAAAAAATCAAAGCAGGCTGTGCAAATGAGACCCAAGCTACCCAATTAGTTCCAGTCACGCGCGTTCGAGCGCTGTGTCCGGGAATTCGAGCCGCGTAAAGGCCAATACCATGGTGCTACCAACTTGAGTTCTCTATTTTAAAGGAAGCCTTGTCCTTCCAACTTTCGCAATAGCGAATAGCCCACATTCGTCTGAAATTCGCGATCAGCTTCCAGACTGCGAGCCACAGTACTGCGAGCCACCTCACTGCATGGTGCAGGGGACGCGTGCTCGTCTCGCATTCTGGAGACCCGGCGTTCCATTCCTGCAGACCCAAATTTACCATTTTTTGTTTTCAACTGAAGTACTTTTCTTTGTTTCCCGGGATTTCCCCCGTTTTCCGGGGAAATTTGACGTCAATACGAGCATTCCTTCCCCGTCCTTTTGTTATCCTCTGGGCGTCGGCCATTTTGTAGGTCATCTCGGCCACGACGACGCATTTTCTCCTACCGAGTTAGGATTTCGCGTTAAAGACTTCAGCTGTACCGACGCAGCCCCGCCGGCATAAAGTGGTTCCATTCCTACTTAACAATGCCTACGTAGTAATCTCAGAGTTGTAGAGCTTCGGCCTCTCCCCGGAAGCATGCATATGCGATTATATGGGGCAAGCAGTGCCTGCGTATACGCTCGTGGCAGTAACGAGTGTGCCGAAGTTGGAAGTGCAGCTCTCAAGTTATTTTTTGCAATGCCTCCGCGCAGGCCGCTAACAAGAGATGTGAAGCGTGTTCTTAAATAATGTAGCACAACCCTGCCGCGCGAGGTCCATTTCGAAGCACCATAGCTAAGAACGGCAGCGCAGCAGACAAGTGCACGGGGCACACGCGCCGGGAAAACTTCCAGCGGCGCGTTTTTGGATTGCAGCTCGTTCGTCAAACCGACGGACAAGAAAACCCGCCGTCTTCGGGTCTGCGTCACCTTGGCTGCCGCAAGCACGCACAAAAAGCCACCGCTTTTGTTTCTTGTTGTTAAACGTGAGCGGGCGCCCATCTAACCAGGCCCAACCGGATGCTTAATTAAGGGCCCGGGCCCGGAGTGCGAGAAAGTAAGAGCAAATCCGATGGTGGGAGCAATTCGCTGCCACGACTACGCACTAAGGAAATTTAAGACCCCTAACGAAGCGGTCCGCCCGTACTAACGAACGAAAAGAAAATCGACAACCGAGCTATCCCGACACCGGCGCGAAGCGAGGAAGAACAGGGAAGAGAAAAAAGAAGAGGCCTGCGCGTCACTTAATTAATGGTCTCGAGAAGACAGCGTTGCATCCGTTCAAGTTATTCGCGTTTTATTTTTCCCCACTGAAATCCCATCGCAGTGGCTCTGCTGACCGGTGCGCGCTTACGTCCGCTTGAACGCATGAGCGGATTCGTGAGGATTCGTGGAAGCCGTCTTGCAATAAAGTGTTACATGCGGTACGCGCGAGCGGCTAGAAGACGTGACCTGCATACAAATCGCTTACGCAACAGTTTTCAAGTTCCCGTGAAGAGCACTGAGAGCAACGCACAGAGCAGGCCGAAGGACCTTGCGCGTGTATTGCCTCTTCAACTGTGTAACCTCGGTACATGTCGACTTACTGTTTGGCGCGTGGGTAGGGAACTGATCTGAACGGCTCTGCGGAAATTATATTTATTTGGTCTTCGCACACAGCTAAGTTTAATTGCATGCGCGCACTCATTTGTCTCATGAATAGCGTTTTCTGAAGCGGCACAGCGGCTGCTGCTACGTGTATTTTGTTTACTCCAGCGATTTTTTTTTCATGACTAAATTTCAACCAGCACAGCCAGCTTCGTTATAGCGTACGCGAACCACCAGCAATGCATCGCAGGCATTGCCAGCAAAACGGCGATACCCAGCACATGGAAGAGAATTTCATTATCTTAATTAAGCGAACCGATCGCCGGTATCTGTCCGGAGCAATTACAGCGAGCGTCGTTCGAAAAGATAGGCGCGCATCAGGCTTACCACGCTCATCAACCACTAAATACTGAAATAAAAATAGCCTTGATAAGAATGGTGTGATTACGGGGTACCTCGGCGTGCACTCCTCTAATTACTGCTATTTGGACCCCTCATCTTTTTTTGCCCTTGTCTGCTGAACTTTGTCTCTATCTAATCTGCTGAATGCCCGGAATACCTCCCTATTTGCAGAGACCCGCCAATAGAATAAGCAAGCAAACGGGCATTTCCGTAAATCTCTGCGGGCTGTTGTTGGGGTGAACAGGGGAAAAAAAAAGTGAACATCGACAGCAGAGCATTCCGCCGAATAGTCCCACGTAGGCGGCACCGTTCCGATCCAAACCTCCAGAGGCACGCGTGACGTACGCGGCGGAGCAAAATAACGGCCGCCCCGAATGTCGGAGAAAAACCGATACGGGGTAGAAAGCCAGGCCCATATGTCGCTACAACCGAGCTCGACCGCCAGTGCGACAACCAAAGGGGGCTCGTAGTATCCGGCCCAGACCGGGCCACCATTAGCCTTATGCGAAGGCCTTCTGGGCTCATATTCTGTCCAACCTACCTGCTGGACATTGCTGACGTGACAATCGTGACGTCCTGTTGTTATTGTTGTCGTTATCGGTATCCAAAGTGCCGCATTGTAATGACCTTGCCACTACAGTGATGGTCACAATCCACACGCTTTTTCGGCCAATGGGTGGCGTCAGCCGGGCTAGAGCGCGATAACGGGTGCTCGCGTCCGCTGAGAGGCAATTTTCGCCGAGTGCCGCCTCCGCCATCCCCCGCGAGCTCCCGAGAGCGGACGCAGTCAGCCGTGGATGCAAGCAAGCGAGCCCCACGGGGCAGAAGAGACGGAGGGAGGGATGCGGGAATCCAAACAAATGCGCCAGCTCCCACGCGCCGTCTGGCGCGGGAGCATTTCAGAGCAACAAGGCGTGCAACAAGTAAACAGTCGGCGACGGCAAACGCGCGTAGCCACGGGCCCGACAAAAGCAGCAGCAGCACGCACCCCGAGCACTCTCACGCGGTGGCGAGCGAAAGCACTTTACCATGCGGACACGATCCAAGGCCTGATAAATTTCCCGTTCGTCTGTAACAGCCACCTAAGCCAACCTAACCCTTCCTAACCATGCCTAACCATTCTGTCGCGATCGAAGCCCTGAAAATGTTCCTTCCGTATCGAACTGCTACCAAAACCAACACTATCTACGTACAGTAAAAAGCCGCACATCATATTGTTCTTCACCCAGTTAGGATAGGGGTTTACTCTGGGAATGCACGCGCGCAGGATCCCGGGCGAGGTAGCAGTTTTTATACGGGAAGCGAAAAACGAAAACACCCGTGTGTCGACATCTCGGCGAACGTCAAAGATCCCCAGACGGCCTAAATTATCTTTAGTTCTCATATACGGCGCGGCTGATAGACCGTATATGTAGCTTCGGCTCGTGAAACCCCGAAATTTTAAATTTTAGGGAGAGAGTAAAAGAGAGAATAGACGTTTGTTCGAGCAAGCAAGCTGTGGTGCTCGGTGACGGCTTGACCACCGATATATCGGTCTCTTCTCCTCTCCTCCCCTTCTCCTCGCCCACACTCCTCTCCGCCGTCACTCTCCTTCTATAGAAACTCTTCATGATTGTATTCGATTGATTCTAGTTATTAAATGTTCTGCTCTATACGCGTCAGGGTTCAGGACGTTTCCGCTGGATAATACCTACTGAAATTCGGAATGGTCAAACAGGGTTCCCGGGGAGAGAATTTCTAAATTTAAGGAGTTAAAGAGATACGACGTTCGACAAGGTTCTAGCTACAACAAAGGCACTCTTCTTTGCACACCGTGAAAAAAACAACTGCTTATTTTATTGCGAACAGAACGCACAACCAGCGGAGACGGGAAAGCTTCAGAGCAAAGCTCTAGTACAAGCGGTTGGGCGGACCAAAGAGGAGCCCGCGGCAAGCAGGCCGCCGGAGAATTCAGGAGAAGAGGTGCGGGGTGAAGCCGCAACCTTCCTGGCAACAGCTCAGAAGAGAAAAAAAGGAATAATGGGTTAGAACACATGTTGCTAAACGAGCAGGTGCGTGGGCAACGCGCAATACGCATATCAGGCGCGAACACTGGCCACTCGTGCTGTCGTTATCTTATCGAGTGCAATGCTCCCAGTTTCCCCTCAGCGGTCAGAGGTGAACAGGAAAACACCTGCAAGCAACTGGACAAAATGTGAGGTGGCAAAACTATTGTTGTAGTGTTAACGAACATGTTTCCACATCTATGCAGCGCCTTCATTGGAAGTCTGCAAAGCACATGGACTGCGCAGGCGGATAGCGGAGAGAGCATACCAAGGGCAAAGTGCAGCGACGAGAGAGAGAGACCACTCCGAGGTGTTCCCTACATTTTGGCTTTAGACGTGCGAAATTTACCGGCGAGTTTCTTGGGAGCCCTTTTGAAAACGCCCAGACAGCGGAGAACGACGGCAACTCCCTCCGTCCGCTTAACAAGGGTCCGCCATCTTTAAGTCCCCGCCCGGACAGTGGCAGCCGAAGTGATCACCAGTGGAAGTCCAGGCCCGACCCGCAAGCGCACCTCATTTGGCTCCTTTCGGGAACACGTGTGGTTAGGGGGCGCGTGCCTGGCTAGAACACGCGCCCCTTTAGTTAGCCAAGACGCATACAAGTTGCTGGCACGCCATCGACCACAGCACACGTGTCTTGTACTCTATACTGCCTCCGGAAGTCGCAATTTGTCCGACAACCTTTTCCGTTATCCTTTTAGTTTTGTCGCGACTTTCGAAACTCGTTAAGAAAAGGCCTTCGGGTGCCATCTAAAGACGGTGGCTTCCATCGTGTTATGTCGATAATGAGAGCCGAAATCCGAATAGGCAGTTTTCTAGAATAAGTGGTTCTCAAGAACGAGTGTTACTGTCGAGGATGTCCCTTTTTGGAAAGCAAAAGTGATGGGGAACAACACGATATAATATGTGGGTACGTATCAAGTTGCCAAACGATTCCCTCTTCGAACTGAACTACGACGGTTTTCGGGCAATTGTCTTTCTTGCAAGGCTGCCACGTTGTGCAAAAAGCCGACATTAAGACTAGTGCCATGCGGGAAAGTCACTTTTTTTTATTTTGTTCTCGGCAAGTTGATAGGAAAAGTGGGAGCGGGGGGGGAGTGAACGGATGTGCTTGGATGCCTTTGGATCCGCGGACCGGCGTTTCACAATCCCTGATCTACAGAAAACGGGCTGCTGAAGTCTCCGCTTTTTACCTTCGCATTTTTCTGGGTTAGGTATAAAACGGTCGGTAAGCACTGCGTCCAAGGTAACGTTTTGTGGGGTGCATTTCCCCAAAACAATTCAAAGCGGTGTCTTTTTAGGGGCGAAGCCCCTCAGGGGCCCGGGCTGTCGCCGTCTCATGTCATCATCGTCGATGTAGTGACGGTACTAAAACACCGGGACAATTGTTCACGCCTCACGCTAGAACGTAACGCGTACTAAAAGAACACACCGGAACACTCGTTTCCCAACGCCTGGCGCTAGAACGCTTCGTGCTTCAAAGACACAAGACTTTTACAGCAAAGCTGTACAGCCCCATTCCCCCAACGGTTTTATCTCCCGTGGCAAAAACTCCAAGGCACCAAGAATACATTTATACACAGCATGCTTCGCCCTTTTCCCAGGTTTCACGTTAAGTGGAGATCGCCCGGGATTTTTTTTTTTCCATGAAACGCACCAGAGTTAAGATTACAAAATGAGGTCCCGCCGATAATTTCCCACGCGTATCCAACTTGGAGTTCACAGCCCCTAATTTATAACCGCGAGATAGGGGAAACAGAGAGAAGAATGTGTGTGTGTGTGTGGGGGGGGGGGGGGGGGGGGGGGGTGGTGGAAACTGTGCGATTCCACCCGAATTAAGAGGGCCGCTTCCTTTTCAGAGCGCAGAGGTGTGGACATCGTCGTGTACAATATAACGCCCTCGTAAATTGGGTGCACTGGTCCATGTCTACAATCACAAAGCGACGTACGAGAGGAACGACGAGCTTCAATTTCTCCCGCTCCGTCCCGTCCGTCGCATGGTGATTACTGATTACCCACGGCGGCGTAGGACGCATGGAGTAGTGCAGAGCCACCCAGTGCGTCCGCTCTAACAGTCCAGGGCAGCGGAAGTGCGCAGGCGGCGAATCAGCACTTTCAACACAGCAGCCAACGATCCTGCTCGCCAAAGCGACGATGTCATTCCCATCAGGTGTGCAGACAAACACACGCGCGCAGACATAAGTGCCCACCCTGCAATCAAGGGGGCGTTGTCGGCGAGAGCCGAATGGGGAGCTTGCAGAGACACCACGACGTCGCCAAGTACCCCTTTCCGTCGCTTAGTTGGCAGCAGACAGCGCTGTCACTGCACCCCGAAACGACGCAGGTATACGAGCGCTGACAGCAGGAGTCTTCTCTCAACCTCGCCTGAACCTTTCACACACACTTTTAATACGCGCCTGTGCCTGGACACACACACCTCTCGCCCCCTTGATGCAAATACCGCAAAGCTCCAGCCCGACGCTTCTTACCCTCGCTGCAATATCAGCACGCTGAGCTTACGTTGCGCCATGCAATCTCAAAGCAATCGGAAACGCCGTCTTCGAGCGGTCTCACTACTCGTCCTCACGCACGATGCGTACAAGTCCCTCTCGTCGTCAAGGCGGCGTTGGTCCGACGCTCATTCCAAATTAGACGGGATTAGAGGATAAGGAAAGAGTGAGAGAGAGAGAGAGATGGCCTCGCGTCAGCGCCCGCTGCCGTCCGCCACTCCTCCTGCAAGCGTCGTCTACGCCTGCTGCCCGGGCGTTCTGGCTGGAGACGAGGCAAAGGCGGAAACGAGCCTCGGCATCATTTCGCAGTCGCCATTAGCTGTCGTTCGTGCGTGCCGCGCACAATGAGGAGAGCGTTCGCGTGTGCGGAGGCGGCTTCTGAGCGAGCTAAGCACGACGCATCCGCGCATTGTGCTGCGCCGCGCGGCACGAGGGCGTTGCGGTGAAAAACAAAGAGGAGGTGGCTGATGCGGCGCGTTGCGGCACGGCTAGCTCTTCCTCGAAAGAAAGGCCAAAGAGCGGAAAAGCAGCCAGTGGTGGCGACGAACAATAATAAGACTTTCTCGAGGGGGGGCTTCTAGCGCACGCGCGTGAAGCTTCTCTGGTTTGTAGCGCCAGATCGCGCGGTGTATGTAAAGGCGGCAGCGAAAGCATATCAGCCTGGCACGCGCGCGCGCATTCGCGGAAATTCGCGGAGAAAGGCGCGTCGCTAATTGAGAAAACTGGGCTCCCGGCGGCAATCTGGCGGGGAAAGGGGTGAAGGGGCGGGACACACCGGGAAGCTGGCTGTGTGCGAAAGCACAGCATCACTCGTGCGGCGGAGGCGGAGTACGTCTCTGCAGCCCGTAGACGGGGGAAAAAAGAAAGATATCAGCGGATTTGGTTAAAGGAAACGCTCTCGCACTTAAAAACGAAGTTAGCCGTGCGCAGAACAATTTCGTGGCGCAACGCAAGACTCACTTCTTGAAGATGGTTGTTCGCAAAAAAGAACTGTTACCCTCACGTACTCCTGGCAGTGGGACTGCATGCGCGGTACTCGCGGACACGCCGCACCAGCGACCAGTGACCCAGCAAGCCGCCACCCGAGCAGCGAAAGTACGCGGGGCTACCTGAACGAACAAGGCATCAGTCTCGTCTAAATCTGGAACTTAATGAACGCTCCTGCCTTTCAGCGTGCAAGTGCAGTCGAAAGTTGCGTGTCACTCCCCGGACCATGCAGCGAATTCCTTAAACCTAGCGAAACTGTGGGAGAGGATCCAGACACGACGACGGCATATAGAGAAGTAGCGTATATGCGAGCAGAGATCAGAATGCCTTTTATGCGGATTGGGCCTGCGAGAAGCATTGCATTACAAAAGAACTGAACGGCCCCTCACGAAGGAGTAAACCATGGCGTTAACACACGTTCCAGTCGACCAGCGTTGCAAAGCAATGTTTCCATCTCTCAAAGAGGGAGGAAGCGAGCTGAATGGACGGCATAAAACCGAATGATAAAACGAGGACACAACCAGAAAAGAAGAGTCATGTTCTCTCTCTCTCTCTCTCTCTCTCTCTCTCTCTCTCTCTCTCTCTCTCTCTCTCTCTCTCTCTCTCTCTCTCTCTCTCTCTCTCTCTCTCTCTCTCTCTCTCTTCTTTCTTTCTTTCTTTTTCTGACAGCGGTAAACGGACGGCCGCCCATTAAACGACGAACGCCCAGCCCTGGGAGAACAGCCCGGGCAGTTCAAGCCGGGCACTTTTACTGCGGGCTTCGGCAAAACACCCTCCGATGGAGAAGCAGCTCCTCGTCCTCTTTCTTCGAGACTCCGGCGCTCCGAGCCCACTTCAGAGATATGTGCGGAGCGGGGGGTGAACGAAGTAAGCGCAGAACGACGAAAATGTTTCCCCGCGCACATAAATATGCCGGAATAAGGGGCTGTGAGTACGCAAGCACTATAACGCCGACCACGCGCCCACGCTGCCGGACCGTGCAACCGGCCGACGACTGCACACGCACACACATACAGACACGATGCGTGGGACGCAGTTCCGCTGTCCAACGCAAAAAAAAGAGAGATAAAGCAAGAAAATAAAGGACGTTTAGCCGGACCGGTTGCCACGTGTCATTGGGGGGGGGGGGGGGGGGGGGAAATGGGCAAGCAGGAATGGATATAGATATGCAGCGAAGCGAATGAGATTCGGCTGAATGTATACATATACGTCAAGAGGGACAGGCGGCTTGTTCATGGCCGCTCGGAGGGGAAGTAAGCGAAGAAGTATGCGTGCTTTTCGCTTTCTTTGCAGTTCCCTCAACAGCCTTTTTGGGCGTCCAGAAAATATTGAATGGGAAAGAATAAAAAAAACTACGCCAGCGTGTCGCCGAACGAAGCCGAAATTTGGAGAGTAGGAGAAGGACGCTGCGTCAGAAGCCGCCGTCGTAACGCGATTGTCGTTGCTCGCTCAAGTCACGCGGTAAATTTCCAGGGTGAAAGGGATGGACGACGGACGACGACCAAATGGTTAATGCAGTTTTCCAGTTTTCTTCACATAAACATCATAAAGGATATGCTTAGTTTTTGCTAATCGAAAATGCTAACTGAAAATCAGTATTTCAGTTTTCTTCACATAAACATCCTCACAGCGCTTGTATACGTCGTTTGTGTGTCTTCGTCTGTTTACCGCCATATTCTTTTTACGCAAAAAATGAACCAACCTGCCCAACAAGGCCCGTCTTGTACTTGCCGAAGCTCATTTGTGGACCCGACTTGAATAATTTTGCACTGTTCAGCTAAGCGAATGTGGCTATGAATGCCACAGTCGAAGAACACATTTGTACCCACGCAAATTGTCACTCGTATACTCCGTCACCTACGCCGATCGAAACGAACCTGCTCGCCATGACTTCAAGCGAAAACCTCGTGAAACCAACTTGAAACCACGAAATGAGGCGACAGTACGCACGTAAGGTGCACCAATGTGGCAGACTTCTCAGATAAATTTATAAATTGAGCCGTACTCCCATTCTCGGACAGATGGGCTCTTTCTGCTGCTTGGGTTAATATTATGCGGGACATATTTGAAGAGAATGGTTTCGTATCTCTTGAGGGACGCGGACGTCCGACGACCACCCCGCAACACCCACCCATCCTTTATGCCCCCCCCCCAAACACCACACACGCACACACACTTCCTCGCCTGCAAATACGTGCCCGTCTGCTGTTCCGGAAGGCTGCTTCCACGATCGTGTGACTCGATCCGTCCACGACACTGCGCTTAATTCTGTTCATTCTTTCGTTCGCCCGCTAAGAGCCGTGAACTCATCTGCAGTACGCACACATTGCTTATGGCCGCGTAAAGTGCGCCGGCATCGGCCACCCCCGCGAGTTTCTTCCTGAAAACAGAGTGAAGGCCGGGAAGAGAGATTACCATGCACCGTGCGGTCGCATTACTGATGCGGGTGTCAGTACTCGGTTGTCAAGTGCGCGTGTGTGAATGTTATAGGTTGGGGAGGGAAGGGGAAAGACAACCGGTTAAGGCTCGCACGGAAACCGAAAGTTTCACGAGAAAAAGGTGCCCTTCCCTTGTCACCGCCGCCCACGGAGATAACTGAAAGCAACGCTCGGAAACGACGCACATGCAGGGAAGGTGACAAACGAGAGAGAATATTGTTGCGTGGCAATAACTGCAAGAGCCAAAGGTGATGGCAAAAGCAAAGGGAGTTAATTAAGGCGAACTTGTGCCTCTACTACTAAGAAAAGGGAGAAACAAAAAAAAAATTTAAGCCGTTCCATTCAACGTGGAAGCTGTCGGAAGTGCACAAGCAGTGATTCTCCATAATGGGCTGTGACGCCGTGATTCGCTCACTCTTACCACCCATCACGCTCTTCGCCGCCCTGTCTCGCTCCTCTCCTGATGAATTCAACGGAGGTTTGTCCAACGCATTTCAAATTTCCCGTCTTCGCAGTGCTCGCGCGCCCCCTGCCTGCAACTGCGCCAGCGGGAGTTCTGTTCTTATTGTGCTTGCTTTTCCTCCCGCACGTGCCGGCGTTGCACTGCCACTTTTTTTTTTCGCTTACTATCGTAACAAACCAACCCAACGAGCGTTCCTAACTAAATGAATGCGGGCGCTGCCGGCTAATTACTTGCATTTTGCCTCAAATATACCTGCAGTTTTCTTTGCGCTAAACAAGGGGAGATGTATGACAAGCGCCAGCGGTGCACGAGATTCGAACGCTTATTACTAGATAAACCGCTTGGCTTTCGAAGCCTCTGAGGGAAGCCGCGACGACAGCCATTACGACGGAACGCCGTGGGGCTCTGCTTGGGTCCAGCAAGCGAGCTACGACGACAAGGCGAGCCCCTAAAGTGATCTGCATTTACAACGTGCCCTGATCCGAAGTGCTGCTGAGCCGAATCATCAGTCTCGAGCTCGAGCTGGTTGGTTGGTTGGTTGCCTCAGACCATGGCGCATACCCACGCGGGGGATTGGCCAAGAAGCTTTGTACCTAATCAGGATGTGACCTACATTATTTTAGATCGCAAAATTTAGATGCTGTTCACGGGCTCTCCTCCACGCGCCAGTATGAAGTGCCTTTCTTCGTCGTCGTCTTCGTGGCGCCGATCTGCAGCAGACGCTCTCACGACAATATGATTAAGTACAAAGACAGCTGTTAATGTTGATAATCCAATTAATGGCAAAACACGTGTAGAGGTAGGGCCGTACGCTTCAGCACTAAGCATTCACATCTCTCTCTCTCTCTCTCTCTCTCTCTCTCTCTCTCTCTCTCTCTCTCTCTCTCTCTCTCTCTCTCTCTCTCTCTCTGCCTGCCTGCTCTGCTCCTGCTCAGTTATACGAAGAAATACGAAGGCACACTTCCGCGTCTAGTTAGTGATGCCAGTTATTTTTTCCTTTGCGTTTCCTTTGCATGTACATTTCTTAGTAAGTGTCAGCGCAGCCTGTGGATTTCGCCGCCGTCCAAACGCTAATTATGTGCACTCATGCGGAAGCGTACACGCCGCGCACGGAACGTGCACATTCGCAACCACTCGCAATAAGTAGTGAAGCTTCGGACAAGCTTGTCACGCGTGTACGTTGACATCACCACATGAGGATAAGCACCGCCTCGTCGGACATTGTTGTCGCCGTTGATTCAGTGTAGTGAGCGTGTCGTATAAAAAAAAAACTGTGGTTGATTCATCTGTCATAGGAATCGGTAAAACACCAAAGTGAAATATCCAGCGAAATCTGCAGCTGAGCATGATTTGCGGGTCGGCGGCTGTCTTGCGGGTGTGCTTGACGAGCGACGCCCTGCTGGCGGGTCGCTTCGGCAAAAGTGTACTGGCGTCATTTCCGTGATGGATTTCACGTCAGTGAAATCTAGGTGTAACCCGGCATAAAACACTTTCGCGTTAAAATATAAAACTCGAAAACGAACAACCCTAAGTATAACGAACTGTTTAGTACTAAAGGTTGCTTCCCCGCAAGAAGACCCTGTGTGTAGGGGTGCACCCTTACGGCCGCTTTCTTCGCTGTACTGGCGTCATTTCCGTGACGGATATCACGTCAGTGAAATCTTCGTGTATCCATGAATAAAACATTTTCGTGTTAAAAAATGCATTGGCGATTACTATACTCTCTAGTGCGAAATTTAGGGGCAGCACGGACTGCAGTCTTCTCGGCTACGGCGCATATCTGCTGCGTCTCAGAAAGTGATCGCGCGATCAGCGAACGCACGGCGGCGCGGTATACTCTGCCGTTACCTCGCATCGCGTCGCCGCTTCAGGCGAGCATGTTCTCACAAATCGTGTTTGAACATTGCGCGCAAATGTCAGGTGGTTCGAATGAGTGGCGAACGGAGCAACGTCTGGGCAAAGTGCAAGGAGGAGGGAGTGAGAGAGATGACGCCCTAGCATGCGTGCCGCCCTCCCCCTCACACTTTTGCCTCCGCCTCCGCGCGCGAAACCCAGGTACCGGGCGCCGAAAGGGCTGCGCCCTAAAGAAAATGAGAAAACTCATCTGAAGTTACTCGGCCAGCCAGCGGTGAAGCACGGTCGCGTTCTTTATACGTTTATGAAAAATATCTTCGGTCCCAAAACCCATACCTGCGTCTCCAACATATTACAAATGCAATTTCGCACCGCGGAGCGGAAGCAAGATTTATTTTGCTTCCACGGCGTAAAATAGCATTTTTATACGTTAGAGACCTAGGAGGCTCGGAACGGACGGTACCGGATTTACTTGATTCTAATAAGCACCCCCTTTTCTCCACGATCACGATGCCCAAAGTGAGGGGGGTACTTAGATTAGAAAAACCTAAATTACCTCACCCCCCGCAACTTTTCTTCGCTGCCGTATCTCGACGAGACGGGCAGCAAGGAATAAATAATGTTTTATTCGGCAGACATTCCAAAGAAAAAAATAGGTACAGACAGTGAACCCACCGCTTACGTCTGACACTGAGTCACCCGCACTACCAATCGAGTCCGTTGCGCCGCGTCGGCCGCCGCCCGCATATATCCCCCAGCAAGTCGTCTTCTGTTCCGTTGAAGTGGACTGTGATTTAAAACTCCATAAATTATTTAGCCACAACGACAATTAGGCCGGCTTCCACGCGTCTGAATTCACCTTGGGATGGTTGCTTTAAAAAAAAAGGGGGGGGGGGGGGGTGCTTAGATTCGCATGCAAACTTTTTTTCCGATATTTGTTTCCGAAAGTAAGGAGGGTGCTTAGAGTCGCAAAAATAAATACGGTAGTATTAACAAACTCTACTGAAAAGCGCGGAAACACGACCGCGCTTTACCGATACATCGCTGAGTAATGCGAGCAAGTTGTATTTTTCTGTACACCACATCACTAAAGCAAAAACAGCAGTAGCGCCCAGCAACCCGCTGCTTATATCCTCGTCTCGCAGTGTGAACACCCACGAGTGGCGAATTATTGTTTTTCCCTGGATCTTCGGTGCTTGCAGAGGAGTTGCGAATGTGCGCGTTCCGTGCGCGGCGCGTTGAGGCTTCCGCATGAGCGCACATAATTAGAGCGTAGACAAACAAACTCGCGGATACGTGAGGACATGTAGACGCCGCGCGAGCGCGGTTTCGCCACAATTTCTCTTTCAGAAACCCGCGGCACGCAGCCGCCTCATCCGAGACCGCGCACGCACCCACGCAACCATGTCTATACGTATTCTACGAGCCGGGAGCTGAATAGGTGACACGGGCACACACACAAAAGCTGGGAAAGAAAGAAAAGGAAGAAAAAAAAAACCTTTCCGGCTCGTTTCGCACGGGTCAGGCCGGCATGAAAGGTGCGTATGAATACACTTGTTTGCCTTCCGTCCGCGCGTGTGCGCAGACCCCGACATTCAGCGGTCCTATACACTCAAAGCGCGCATAAGTTTTGCGACACATCATTTTTTTTTTCTTCTCGGAGCATCATTCGCAAAGCTACAGAAATAAGTGGTCACAACGACGGGCTCTCCCGATTCCACTGGCTTTTTGGTCATTACTTGCATAACCGAGTAAATGCTTATTTGCATCAGATGGGTGCGCTGTAAGGGGACAGGGGGGATGAGAATAAAAATAAAAATAAATTACGAGCTTTCGAACTGCTCCAGACACATCAGAGACATTGATAAGCACCGCGGTCCCTCTTCCCTTGGGGGTAAAGAGGCTGCCTGCGATCTCTCACTCCGGGCGTTCCCACAGAAGAAGGAAGATTCAATTCATACACACACACTCCGCCACCCTGAAATTCTCTGTTATTAGTCCCCCCCCCTCCCCCCCCCCCCCCTTCTAGATACACTACTATTCCTCTCTTACCCGTCCCTCAGCCTCCAAGATGCGGACATACTGCGACGACTATACAAATCCATCCATTCTACGTAGGCCCCCTTTATGTCAGTTTCGGCTACCTTTCCTGAATACTTCTGGAGATCAGCGTGATTTTGTTCCTGGTTAGGTGAATTTCGGTTCAGACTTTTTTTTTTTAAAGTTAAATAGTACGTTCCCTTGAGGTCGGTTTCAGCTGTCTCGTAGCTAGCTGAGCGAAGGCTAACGGGAGTAAGCATACGCGCATGACTTCTTTTCAACTGGGGTTGTTTTTCCCATATCAGGTTTGGTTATTCCTGTCATTATTTCACTTAGGATGCTTTTATCTGCTCCAGAAAGGTTTCTTGTCAAACGTTCCTCGAGCGGGCACGGGCAACCGAGGGAAGTGGATGGTGAATACGCAGTCCATCCTGACAGCGTACCCCAATAACGGCCCTACCTGCGACGTGCCGGAATACACCTACCACCTCCTATGGGAATGCCTTAACCACCTGCACACTCTGCCTTCCTATTCCCGGGGGCAGTGGGAGAACAGGTCGATCCAGCCTACCAGCCGGAGACCAAGAACACGGGGTCAATCAGGCACAAGCAGCGTCCGCGGTCCTCTTGAGTGATAAGACGCCACCCGACGTCATTTTCTTTTTATTTTCGCTCAAGTATAAGCGCTTTTTCACCACCACCGCCAAGAGAGAAAAAAAAAAATTACCATCCCTTCCTGCAGAAAGTTGATCAGAGAAGCGCTAACCTTTTCTCACATCAAAACTGCGTCAGAAGTGCGTCGAAACCTTCGCTAAAAGTGCGTCCAATCGATCGCCAAATCAAATCGCAAACGAAGAACGAACCCACTCGCGCACTGAGTAATCTAAGCGCACTACCGATACGTGGTTTATGATATTAAAAGGTAAACTATGATATTCCTTCTTGAGCCGGTGCGTGTATTGTCTTATCTAGAACCGTTCCTTTTTCGCGATTTTCGTAACCGTTTTGACACTATGCAAGCCCGGTTACACGGACGCGCCGCAGGTCCAGAGAACTTGTCAGAGCTTCTCGGTCGACCAGCCGGTCTATGGGGAAATGCATTAGTTTTTTTTTTTGACAGGAAGTCACCTGTCCCGCAAAGGAATCTTTCGCTTTAATAAGCACTGCGACATCTCCTAGGTGAACAGTTAACGCATTCGAACCATCGCTACTTTGTGTATACGAAAAACGGGACGCAAGTGATGCATACGGTGTCCGCACCATATTTCCCATTATCCATTCTTTTTGTTTGTTTTCTTTCAGCTTTTCATGGGCAAAGAGGCGTTCGTCTACATTTGCGATGCGGGACGTGCGCATGAGACGTGGAGCACAGTTGCGCGTGTTTAGTACCGTCCTTGCCCGTTTCTGCTCATTGATGTTTAGGCCTGACGTATAGTCCCAGGAGCTACGTCTAACCTTGAATGCCATCAGCTAATTCGCCATGCCCACTTCCAGAGAGGCGGCGAAGGAGGCAGTGAGGGGTGCGATCACGAAGTGGCCGCCGCTCCGCGGCAGGCGTGATCGGAGTATCACTATGACGAAGTCAAGGTGACGCTGGTGTCTACGTGTGCCGCGGGTTGCCGTGGATAGGAGACGCATATCGAGGCACGTGATCGCTGAGCGAGCACCGGCCTTCGGGCGGTTCTCCACGCTCGCGCACGGAGATCTGTGTGACTCTCATACGCGGCAAACGGCGTGCACCGAAACGAACCGGCGAGGCTACCGTTCGGGTGGGCTGCGGCGACTGCACACGTCACGTTCGAGCCCACGCTTAAATTTCGTGCGCCGCCGTCCCGGGAACCTTACCCAATGGACTCTTCGGCCGGAACCGACAAACAGCAGAGGCTAGTTTCATTTCGTTGCGATTTATCAGCATTCTGCGTTGATGCATGCCTAGTCGGAAACGGGCCGGTGGAGGGTGCTGGATCGCCTCCACTGCCCCGAGAAATAAACGACAAAGAGAGCCCTGCCGTTTGGCTTCCGGATTTTATTAACTGTGCGATAGAATGGGCAGCGCCGCCGCCACAATCCTTATTCTTACTTTTAGGGTGGAAAAAACGGGAAGGGGGCGGGTGCTCGGACCGCCCCAAAACACAAATATCAGCGTACCGCAAAATAAAAATAAGGTTAACAAACGCCAGCCAACACAACGCTCTACATGACATTTATGGACGCTATTATGTAGCGTGAAAAACTGCGCGCGGCAGCGATGTAGAAAAAGAAAGAAATTATGAGATTTGGGAGGAGACTGAAACCATACAAAGCTGCGCGCCGCCGCATAAGAAGACCCCGAACAAGAGCAAAATTATGCACGAAAGGACGAATGAAGGATCCGCGCGGAGCGACGATCAGCTGCGACTTAGATACACACAGTGCGACCTGAACTACGGTCGTGGGCGGAAACACGTATCGTAAAATCGTAGAAAGATCGAGCCGTGCAGCCACGACAGCAGCGTTCGAGAAATTGCAACGTGCGCCTCGTACTACACCTATATCGCCCATGCAAACCCTTCACGCTTCTCCGAACGAATTCCTGCATTCCGTATAACGCATCTCCCGGTTAACGAAACAAAACAAAAACTACCAGGACGACCAATCACTCGAACGCAGCATGGGGCTCGAAGTCCGGGCGTTAGCCCGGTATATGGAGGTGTACACACGCCTGCGCAGGATCGAGAAACGAGTAAACACAAGCCCAAGGAGCATGCTGCTGCCTTCAATTATTATTCTCCGCAGTCGAGACCGCACTGCTGTATATGTAAAGGGGTTCGGCGACGGCAGCTGTTGCACTAGGAGCGCCGGTATTATGAATGGGCGCTGAGGCGTCCCGAATGCGATGCGCGCCGACTGCGGCGCAGTGAATGGCGCGTGACGAAAGGCCGCCGGCGAGAGCGACTCCTAATGGCAAGATCCTTGGCGGAGATGAGCGCCGCACCCCGATAGCCGTCCGTTGTCGGAGGAGCAGCCGCCGATCCCATCTTCTGCCCGAGACGAGACGACATGCGCGGCGCCTTGAAGGCTCATGAATATTCCCACGCTACGGAGCGGCCATCCAAACAGCGGCCCGCGTTAATTTCTTCTAACGCACGTCGTTGAACGAGGGGAACGCCGCGGCACTGCGGGGCGCTCGGAAAAGCCCGCGGTATTTGTGTGAGCGAGAGTTCGGCGAAGAAAATGACGCGGGAATGGTTATTTATGCCGCTCATTTTCGCGCGTGAAACTTATTCAAATGCGGTGTTTAGCGCGCCGTAGCTGCGCCTGCAGTGACCAGAGGTGTGCCGCGGTGCAGGTGGACAGATTAATTTAAAACCAGTGTGTTCATTAGCGTAATCGTTAATTGTACGCGCAGCCATTTTCGTCTATCTCCACGGCCGAACCCATCAAATTAAGTTATGTTCTCGCGCTAGAACAGCCAATCCAACGTGGAAACCATCATTGATCAGCGTATCCTGGCCGCCAACCAGAAAGCATTTTGAAGACCGGAGCATTTACATTAGGAAGATGCTTTGTCTTACAGTACGCGACTCCGATTTCACTATCCGGTTTTGTCCATCTAGTGTCATTAGATAAGGTAAAGAGTACCGGCACTGAGGCACGCAGGTGAGCAACGGCGGCCATTTTGGCGTTTATCAGTGTTGCTAGATTGCCGCTTCTGCGGCCTCACCGCTAACTTTGACGAGATAATTTGTAAACAACACTGCCGACGACGGAGCAACACGGCATCTTCGGACACACTTCTGCAGCTGAAATGCTGCGAAGCGCGTTATCTTTGTTCGCGTTCGGTACGACGCCAGTCGCGCGCAGCCGCAGAGCAGGGAGGACAAGCTGAGACTGCCACAGTTGACTAACCGAAAACGCATAAACAACAAAATGGCGGTGCCCATGAGCTGCCGCAGCGTAAACAAATGTCACGTGATGCGCACTGACCAATGATCACAGGCGGCGGCACGGAACAATAGGATAAAAGAGTGCCGATACTCTGTAACTTTATCTAGTGACACTATTTCCATCCTCTCAGCCGATTGTAAGCAAGCGGGCTAAAGCGTGAGTACAGAGTTTTACCACGATGTTATCCTTTCTTTCTTTCTTTCCTTCTTTTTTTTGCTAGGCAAATCTGCACGCAGTAATCTGCTCCCACAGCTAACCGCTCCTCACCATCCAACTTCGTTTCCACCTTTTACACCATCGTTGACCCTTTTCCGCGTGAAAATATCCGGTAGATCCATTTTTCGTCTCAGTAACCCGTCTCCTCAAAACGCCAAGTGATTCAGCCTGGTGAATATACTGACAACCAATTAAATAAGCAACAAAAACAAAGACGAACCTATACAATGAGAGAGATGGAAGGGGAAGGAGGGAGGTGAACACTGCGGTGTTTAAGTTCGTTTTGAAAACGTTGGCGCATGCGATGGCTGTACGCCAGGAGTCACGCCTCGCTGGCTGCTTTGCGTCATTTGACGTCACCTGACGCCAGTGTGCATACGTCACAATGCTCCACGCTGTCCTTGGTTAGGCTGCGGAGAGAAGCGCCTACAGGTGTGACAAAGGCCGTGCAAACCGCGAGGAAACGCATCACACTCTTGCCACGCGACACTATAGTTGCAGAGATAAGCTTGAGGGAATACCGTATTTTCCAGTGTATAGGTCGCGGTTTTTTTCTGAAATTTTCGTTGGTGCGTCTTATCCACCGGTGCGACTTATGTATGGAATAAATCCGGTTCGCGGCGGCCGCGCATGGCCAGCGCACATTGAGACACAGCTCTATGGTGTAAATCAATCCCAAGCCCACCGGTACGGCGTTTCTCATAGCCCATATGCCACTTCGGGACGCTACACCAAAGAATTTGCAGCTTTATCTAGTCAAAAACAATGATAATAGAGAGTTTTAGTTTGGCGTTTTTACGCTCTGCTCGGAAGCTAAGCGGAGCGGGAGTGGGCCTGCGACAACCACGCGCCACTTTACGCCATGTGCAGTAACTACAGTTCAGAATAAATTCAAAGTAACATCAAGCTTGGTTCAAAAACAAAATGCAGCTATATATGAATTATTACAGACAGTTACTCTGAAGGAGGTAAACGTGCCGCTAATTTTTAAAATGACAGCTTGCAGATAAGTTTCGATTTTCGGGCCGCTTCCGGTCGCGTCACTTCCGTCTGCCATGACACCTTTATTGCGCTGATTTACGACAGCATGCAAGAGACGCGCGACGTTTGGAGAGGTGGCCAAATGGGTCACCGACTCTTGGGACTCCATTTCTACAAAAACAGTGTAGCCGGGTGATAAAGGCCGGAGTAATCCGGTCCGCGAGTGGTAACGATGTTGGCGAAGAAGACATCAGAGAGTCGGAAGACGAGAGTGATGCGCCGGTGGAACTCCCACTGAAGATACTGAATTATTTGTTAGCGAGCCTGAGGAACAAGACTTACATGGCTTTGCCTAAACGCCGTCGGTAAGTATATGCCATCTGTGTGTATCAATAAACCATTTTTGAGAAGTTAGTTCTGTCTAGACTTTGGATGTATATGCCGTGTCTAGCCCTCCTTAAGGGGGATCGTTAATAGGCGGCGGCCGCGCTACCATATACTTTCGCCGCACTTTCTAACGATCTGATTCACTATGAGTTTACCTGATTAACAAGTGCGTCTTATATACCGGTGCGTCTTATACACCGGTGCGACTTATACCAAGGTGCGACTTATAGATCGGAAAATACGGTACTCTAAACTAAGTTAAACCGCGCTAGTATAAGATGCGCTGTACTGGAGTGGAAGTATAGTGGAAGTATTACCTGCATCAGGGCATTGAAGTTTGCCTTGACGATTATGTTCTACATTGGAACTCATAAAAGATGCTCTCCAGGCACGAGATAAAAGACAAAGTCCTTTAAAGCTATACAGTGGCTCTTGTGCTTGTGGACGCTTCCTGACACTTACTGTAAACGAAGGTCCTTTCTCTTCGACAAAAAACAAGGACGAAGCAGGCGCTGAGACTTTCCAGGGCCATTCCTTTCCCGTTACATTTTGCGCACCTTGCTTCCCGCAGCCGCGATTCATGCTCGTGTTTGTTGCGTAACGGGATCACTGCCACGCAACTTTCCGACCTGCGCACGTATTTGCTTCCATGCTGGGGTTATTTGCCGCTAATTTGCCGTGATAGCCAAGGCGTCTACCCACGTCGTCTGAGACTGCGAAAGCGGGACAATGATATAATAACGTTAAAGTTGAATGTTACCATTAGAATAACAACAGGATGCATAACTACCAACAAAAATGCTAACCAACCGTTGCTTAACGCGGGGTGTCCACACCTGCGGTGCGCTTACCAGAGACGACCAGCTGTCATATTTTTAGTCCTCTTATTAAATACTCTGGAACTCGAAGTACAATACTCTTCAGGACTAGGTTTACGTATACCTACTTGGCCAATTCCTAAAAAGGCCATTTGTAATCAGTGTGTTCAATTTAAAACTGACGCTCACGTGTTCGAAATTCTGCGACAAACTTTCCTTTGATTCATGCCCCGTCGCGCCCTCCACCTCCATGAATTTGGCTTTCTCTCACTACGCACGAGCTTTCAGTGAAGCCGCCTTTACAGGCTCCAACATCGACGGTTTACGTACGCGCGGTGGACGACGCGATACGCTAGCAGTCTCCGACTAACAGCTGTGAAACACCAGCTTACCTTTCCATAAGAATAATGCCGTATGCTGAAATGCAACGAAGATTCATCGCCGGGCCGTTTACCGCTAGACAGAACTGCCCAACTAGCCTAGACGTTTGCCCAACAGCAAATGAAAGTAAAACGTATGCAGCGTTTTCAATTACGGCACAGGGCGTGTGTACCAGCAGTCGAGGTGCCAACCGACCATACTCGCTTATACTGTCGCATAGTCGAAGCTCTAAGCAACGAAACCCATGCGGCGCTGCGCTAAGGTACAGCGTTCACAAGCAGCCAAGCGAGGGTTAGAATCTCCCTAACTACAGGCCCGTTTTCCCCAGCTTCCTTACCAAACATGTGTACGGACACACACACACACGAAAATTTGTTTTTTTTTTATATAGAAGGATTCCATGCTTAAAATAAAAGGGGCAGAAATAAAGTGTAAAGAGCCGCTAGCCCATAACCACGGCTACCCCCTAGTAATCCTACCACGTATTTAATGATACAACGCTTGTTTGTCCTTTTCCTTTTTTTTTTTTCCATCCAGTATACGTTCTGCTTCACTGCTCCAGTGCAATAGCTGTCCACACAGAGCTAAGCGATGAGTGGGGCTTTTAGCCCCGATTAGAGGATTACGGGCGGAAGAAGTTAGACGGATGCGGGAGTAAATTGGAAGCACACAGAGCCTGCTAGGGATTCCTTTTTGCTGCTGTTACGCTCGCACATACTTCGCCACCCTGGTGTTGCCCGGCATGCCGTAGTCAAGACACTGACTCCATCCATTACCAGGCTTTCGATCAAGCGCCACTCTCGCAGCAGCCGGAGCCTGTACACGTTCCCCGGACGAAGTGAACACGCAACGGTGACGGGCACTGGTTCGACTATGCATCCAGCGAACGCTCAATCACTGAAGCGTTTTTGTTTTCTGCGTTTTCTTTTTGCTTTCGCTGATCTCTGAACGCTGTTACTTGTTTTCGCTGCGCCCTACGTTACACGTTCCGATCAAGACGCTTGATCGTAACTTGGCGTTTGGGGAAGTAACGGTCCCCCGTGGTATGAACGAAGGCACGCGAACGAACGTGAACATGCCCCGCGTTCATTATGCAAAATCGACGTCCGCCGGCAACGGCATGCGGGGAGAGAGAGAGATAACGCAAGCAAGAAAGAGAGGGAAAAAAAGAAAACAAAAGCAAGCAACACCAAACAAGAAAACAAGTAACAGCATTTGGAGCGCGACGAAAGCAAAAAAAAAGCGCAAAACAAAAGAAAATGTCTTCAATGGTGATGGCGATGCTAGCCGAGCGTTGCGCCTAGCTTGCTACGCCTATTCGCTGATACCAAGAAATACTATTTTTTTTTTTTATCAGGACCAGAACTAAACGCGGACATTGCAATAGCCCAAGGAAAACGCGAATGTCATTTCCGCCTTTCCCGTTGACCCCTACTCCACTGCAACCAAATTATCGACAAGGCGAACTCGCCATTCACATGCTGTATCTTTTACCCCGTTGTCGCTCGGACTCATACAAATGTTCCTCCTTCTCTACACGAACAGTCGGCGAATGGAAAACACTTAGCAACAAGCTCTGCCGTAACTAGAGCTTCACGAACCAAGCGTTTAAATCAAAATAAGTAACTTCCCGCACCTCGGTCTTTCAGTAGTTTTCTATGACGCAAAACGTCTTAATGCGCTATCACTAGGAAGGCCGACTACTACAAGAAATCTGTGCACGTGCCTTGAATCATCAAAATCTCAGCACGCACTCTACAAGCTCCCAAAAGCGGACGAATATTGGAGAAGGAATGATAGCACAGCGCATGTACAGTTGCTACTGGCCTGAGATTCCAGGCCTATAGAGCATGCGCAGAGCCAGGGAGAAGAGAAAAAGAGGGTGCGTGGTGTCAGCACGCACCGCGCCTGCGCAGAGGAGGAGAGTGGCAGAGGTCTGGTGCTTGGCTCGTGTGTGTACGTACGCGTATGGCCTCCGCGATCAGCACGGCGCAAGAGGAAGAAGAGGCGCCGCGCCGGTAGAGGCAAAAAGGCGGATAGGAGCAAAGAGGAAACCTCAAATTACGGAGTTTAACGCGCCGAACCTTCACCTATGCGGCGCGTCACAGTGGTGGGTTCCAGATTAATTTTGACCGCGTGCGTGTCCTCTAACATGCGCCGAAATCTCGACATACGAGCGTTTTCGCTTTAGGCCTCCACCTGAAAAGCAGAGCACCAGCAAAAAAAGAAGGAAGTCTGAAAAAGGCAAAGATCCCTTTGTAACCGCCTAGTGACGCAAATCTGCCTCAGATCGCCACATAATTGTTTTAGCTGGCTGCTTCTGTGCCGTTTCTTGGCTCTTTTGGCAGCTCCCTGTATTTTTTTTTTTAATTTGAACTCTTGCTTGTTATTCATTACAGCTGCTGTTCTAAGTCAAGCTGTATCGTTTGAAGTATGCATAATGATACTGCGACGTATGCGCACCGTCAATGCTTGAACTCCTGGCCTGCACTATTTAGGCAATAAATAAATGAGTCTAACACCCGAATGATGTGTATACCCCTGCACTGGATGTATATACTATACTTGATCTGTCTTGATTGAGTAGTAGGCGTCTCAATGACTGACGGTACATAGAGTTCCGAAATCCTAACGCCGCCACGCTGTCCTGCACTTAGGGACCGCTCAATCATTGCCGGAAGAATATTCCTCGCGCACAACCATTGCTCCCGCCGAATGTAGTATGAGCGCGAGTAAAACAGGACGTGGCGACATCCGAGCAGGCTGCCGCAACATCGGAGAACGAAATCTGCGCTCTCGATAGCGCTAACCAATAAAGAGTTTTCTGCTAACGCCTGAATACGACCGCATATACAACTGCTCCAACCGTGGGGCCACGCCTAGCGCTATCACGGTGAAGGCGAGCCGAAAACGCAGCAAAACAAAAACCGGGTGGCATAGAAACAAAAAACACGCCCTGAACGTGCGGATGCATTCTCGATACGCGGTCGATCGCAGGCGCGTTAGAAGCGCATTCGCAAAAACTTTTTCCTCCCCGGAGAAAACCGTAGCGAACGAACCCAGACCGAATTTCCAATAACTCGTTTTGTAGGATCCTCCCCACCTCCCATATCCCATTTCTTTCATCCTTTCGCAGCATTCCGAGGCGGAAGATTCATGGCGAAGATTAAAAACGGCGCAGGCAAGGCGCGGCTGGAGAAAGAAAGCCGTCTCGCATTTTTAAAGCCCGCGCGTGCCAGAACGTAGAGGGAGATCTTGGCCCCGGCAGGATCACGGAAAATGCGCCTTTCCGCGCGCCCAGACCCATAAACACCGCGACTTAGCCTTAGCTTTAGTCGTTTCTTTTTTTCTTACCGCTTCCGCCGAGAAATGCGGCAACCCTATCGTTTCTGTCCCGTGTTTTGACGCGCTCTCGAAGGGGTCACGAACGATAATACGCTGGTAAGAGGCTGAACACAGGCGGCCTCTTCAGATGCAACCTCTTTCGGCTTTCCACCACCTTCGCACAAGCATCTCCCTTGAGCACACGCACTCAGGTTATTACTGATTTTAGTTCCCCTTTAACTGGAGCGCTTCGAAGCGCGACCTGCAGAATAAGCAGGGACTGGCTGGTATTTCACGTCCTTATTTATTTATTTATTTATTCATTGATACTGCAATCTTTTACAAGATCATAGCAGGGGACAGAACCAAGATACAGATTACAAGTCATGATCGCACAACAGAAGTTGCGAACGCAGCCGAATCGGAGGTAAACAGACGGCATCGTCGCGAGGCCGCCAAGCCCACCTTGAATACGAGCGAGCACACACTCCCACGATACTCCGAACTGCGTTCACGGGATGTTTCATCTTTCATTTATGTACTAACGCCGCACAAAATGAGCCACTGCGAAGGGCCGATCAGCGTTCTCTGACGACACAATTAAGCTCAGAAATAAAATGAAGAGTTTCACGCCAGCACGATGCACTCGTCCCATACGACGTGTGCCGTAAAACCTCATCTCTCTCGCTCCTCTCGCACGCGCACGCACACGCACACGCACACACACACGATCACACGGCATACTTTTGTGCACAATTTCCTTTTAAACTGGCCACAGCGTGACAGACCATTTGTTCCGACAAGGAGAAAAAACATCTGCTGGTAACGACCATATTACAACGCAACGCTCCCACTAATCTCAACAACAAGTTACTCTCTACAAACTACGCCAGAGCTCATGTTTAACCTGAGCACTGCTCATCAGCAACATTTTTTTTTTCTCCCGTGCTTTGTGGGGTTTGGGAAATTTAACGGCATATCTTGACAGACGAAGGTGTCCGAACCTTCAAAAAGTGAAAAAGACACGGCAGCACGTACTTTTTCCCGCTAAAAAAAACACCAGACGTGCTTATGCGTGTCGACTCGCATCGAGTCCGGGGGCTCCTGACAGGTGCAATTACGTTGTTATTACAAATGATATCAATACCAACTTTACTTTTATGGTCTCTACTCGAACCATAAATAATGCTGATCAAGGTAGCATTCTTGCTCAACCGATATATGAAGCACAGTGTTGCCCAGGTGCAGGACCTTATTGTGTCCGTCCTAATGAACCTATTTATTTTTCTGACTTCATATTTGTGATGTCTGGGGTTCTTTTAGATCGCAAACATGTTTTCGCGATCTTAAGCAAGAAGTTGAAGTTTTGGTCATAAGGGTTAACATTCCACATACGAGGTTGATTGATTGATTGATTGATTGAATTGAATTGAGGTTGATGATTGATTGATGTAAATTGTAGGGTTTAACGCGCCGACGCAACGCAGGCGATGAGGCGCACCGTAGTGGAGGGCTCCGGATTAATTTTGACCACCTGGGGATCTTTAACGTGCGCCGAAATCTCGTACACACGAGTGTTTTTGCTTTTTGCCTCCATCAGAAAAGTCCAGCATACGAGACGCCTGCAGTATGTGAAATATGTGACGGCCCGCGCAGTTCACAATAGGAATGTTATTGCGCCTTACGTACGTGGTACATTCACTCGCCGGTCTAGCGCTGCCGTTGCCTAGTCCTCCTTCACAATAAGCAGTGGTCTAACGAAAAAGAAAAAGGAGGAAACAACCAAGATCGGACCTAAACAGGGCCCTCCATCACCCATCAATCTCCTATCCTAACATACTGAGTATACTGCCGGAACTACCTCCGAAACAGAGCAACGACGAGCAACACAATATTAATTATAATTAATACACGCGGCTGATAGCCTAACGTCTTGCTGCGACGAGAACCAATTTTTACATCCAGGTTCATTTCCCGGATTTCTTTTTTTTTTCTTTTTCCGTACGAACCCTGCAGGAGTGCCTGTTCCACGAAGCATTCGCCTCGCACTCAGTTCTGCACGCGTACTGAGAGAAGAGGCCGGAAACGCGAAATTAGACGAAACCGGGAGGCCAAGGCACGCGCACACACACAGCGCGCACGCTCCCCGTCATAGAGTGCACCGAGAGCGGAGTTGGCTCGTTCACCTCTCCGACGCGGCGTCGTGCGAAGGGAAACCGCGGAGGGCACGCAACCCCGAGGGTTCCTCCCCCGCACCCGTGCCGTAAGGGAGACCCGCTTCGCGAAAGAGGCACGATCCAATTACGTATACATTCGCATTCAGCTACGGCCGAGCCAGTGTAGTACCAGTGAACGAACCTCTCAGACGACGGCCGGAGGGGGTCGTCATTAGAGGCCCTCCTCCAGGTGCGCACGTCGCGTCTGCGAGGTTGGTTATATACGCTGCGGGGGCACGAACCACGATAATTCGCGAGGTGCTGGATGAGACCCGCCGGCGGGGTTGGGCGGATGGAAAAGCGAAGATGCGGTTAAGCATCTTGCTATCTGAAACTGCTAGAAGCACCGCGTTTGCGCGTAATTAACGCCGTCTCAGAGATAACTCGACGGGAGACTGAAAGAATAGAAAATGTTTTAACGTACAGAATGGGAACCAACGTACCGTGGAGCCAATTCCAAGACAAGTGAGCACTACATAAGCTCAACAAAGAAATAACCCGACAAAAATAATACAACTGAGCCATTCACTTGCTTTTGTTATAACCCTTACCTAGGAAATTGCGGCTATCTCCGTGTGCCTTAACTCTGCGCTCATGTCTCCCGCGTTCGTCTTCGTCCCTCAATACGCTACACAGCACTATGGCTTCCTCGCAAGACGCATTGCATTAGCTCACCGAAGCATGGAACGTAATATTTCTAAACTATCGGCCACAGGCACGCTAGCTTGGCTTTTCCGAAACTGAGCTTGAGGCATGCTGGAGCGGAAAGTACGGTATTTTGGGGCTATTTCCCTCTTCAAGCACACAACGCAATGAGAGGTCATGGGTGTAGAGGTCATGGGTGTACCTTAGAAAAAAAAAAAAGAACAGAAATAAATAAGACACGTCTCATATTGGTTATAGGGTCAGTGACGCATCAGCCAGATAGTTTTTTTTTTTTTTTTTTCAGCATGGGAAATTACAAAACGCAGTCCGAGCGTATGCGATATCGGAATGATAAAGCAAACCTGCCGGTAGCAGATCGTCGCCACGACCGGTTTTAAATAAAGCCGGTAGCGAGCTATACCAACGAGCTGTGGTAGCGAGCGACCAGCTCGCTGAAGAAGCGACGTGGCGCATGGGAGCATTTTTTCTGTGCATCGGCGGCACGACCTTCAACAGAACCGACCATAAACTGATGCTTGGCACTAAACCCGAGGCCAGTGCCCTAATGCGAGTCGTTAAAGTCTACACACAAAAAAGAAAGTCCCCACACAGCAGATGCACACTTCACTCGACTGGCGCAGATAAAACAGGCGCGTGATCAAGTCTCGCTAGATCGCCATCTACTCCGACAACGACCCCGAAAGCGAGGTGAACGGTTCCTATACTACGCCAGATGGGGCCAGATGGACGGTTCCTATACTACGCCATATTTCGGGGCGCGTTTAAGAGCCGCCGGTGGTCAAAATTAATCCGCAGCCCTTCATCACCGCGCACCTCACAGCCCACGTGCAGCTTCGGCGCGTTAAGCTGTCAAAACTTGAAAATTGGTTCCTAGTACGCACTCCAAACAAAAGGTTAAAAGGCGGCTGACTCGAAATTAATACTGAATGCTCCCGTTGCGTACAATCGCTGAGTTTTTCTTTGGTCTGTTTTTTACTGATCTCATAGTTCATACTGATCTATAATCTATGATCATAGATGATCTATGATCATAGATGATCTATGATCATCTATGATCTATGATTTACTGATCTATGAGTTCATACTGATCTCATAGGTAAGGTCGCCTGTATATTCAAGCCGTCCCACAGCTTACCTGACGGTGCAGTGTCGCATTGTTCAAACGAAATGCTGCACGGGAGCGCGGGAACTCGCCATGCGCAGTTCCTCGTACTGACGTGCTGTTAACGGATTGTGAAGACCACGCTTGTCCGTCTTGCTATAATAAAATGACGCTACGGCACACAGAAATAGTCGTGATAGGATGCATACTTCTTGAGATGGCGAACTTTTTGCGCAACGCCGGCTTCGTGGAGGTGGCAAGGAAAGCGAAGCAGATATCGGCACACTGGGATTGCCCTACAATTAATGACAACACTGGGCGCGCACTGTTGCTTATATTGCTCCGCATTTCTGGTTGCATATTCTGGTATCATTTTAGGCCTTCCCTTTGCGTTCTGGCTGACTGATACCACAGAAATATTTTGTCGCTTCTGTAACCGACTCATGGAGTGAAAGGGGCGAAGGGGCCAACAGTGCGTGACTCTGAAAGGCACAATTACCCCGACAACGCGGCATACGAAAGGAAAACGTGGGTGGTAGTGAAAGCAAGTTCACGTGCAGGAAAAAAAAAAAAAATGAAAGAAAAAACCAAACACAGGAATCGGAGAGCAGCAGGTTGCAAGACGACGCCAGGCGAAAGCTCGCCGAAGCTCACTTTTCATTCGCGAGAGAAAAGGCAACAATTGTATGCAACAAAAATTACAGAGACAACAATTTTAAAGTACGCGTTCTCAGTGAGTCTTTGATTTTATTTGCTTATTTTCGCACTCAGAGAAAGCCGAGACGAGCTTTGAGCATCTGCGCCCATCTATTTCAGACGTTCTGCTTTCGCCACGGCCGAAACGCAGCTCGGCAAGACTCAACCAGACCACATAATGCAACGCTTGCAAGCAGACAAACATTCGACGCAACTTCTCCATGCGTAGCTCAATCCGAGGAGTAAGTTTCACGGCAACTTCGGCGAAAAAAAAAAAAGAAAAGGAAGTTCTACCCGTTTACAGCGCAAGAGGGCATTTCCGAACGTGCATGGGAGAAAAACCCGGACGACTCTGGAATGTGCGCGATTGGAACTAGTTACCCTTTTCGCGTAGTTAAGATCGACCCGCTGACGTATAGGTAAATAGAGGTGCCTTTCGTAAACGCGGAAAAGTTTCTCTTCACTTTTATCAGCCAGTCGCAGCTCGTTCAAAGTAACCGTTCAGTTAACTTCGAACAGCAACGACGCCGGCAGTAAAAATGCTTCGATCCCTTAATGCATCGACGATTTAAGATTGCCTGATGCCAGAAGGCACGCGAGCGCGTTCCCCGCGCTAACTGGGTTGCTTCGGGATCGCGATTATGCAGCCAGCGTAACGATCAGTTGCGATCGAAGCCGTTGACTGGTATAGCAGGCGAGTTTGAACGTCTCAAAGGGTAACGGTGAACCTTGCACGCGAAGCAAAGCAACGAAAGAGGACAATGAAGGCAGCCGAGTTCCCGACTGAAATAGATAGAAAAAAGTACTAACTAGCCTAGGTGCACAGCAGTGCGATATAACGAAAAAGAAACCCTTAATTTGAAGTCTAGGAATCCGGATATGATTTCAGCTGCGTGCCGTTCTGAGACAAACGAAATATTTAAAACTTCTCTTCTCGGACAATTATAAACACAGTTGACTCTTGAACACGTCACGGCACCTTCATCGTCAGCATAAGAGTAACTCAGTGATCTTTTAGTCTCTGGCACCAACCGCCGCACAGAAACGTTCAAGGCTGAACCAGACTATGTAACCCTTTCCGTGTTGTCTCCCAGCGCTGTTTCTCGGTAGTGGCACCCAGTAAACTTGCTTCCGGGAGGTACGATAAGTGGTGGGTGTCTTGCGTCCATCGAAACCGAAACAATGACGTCCTTAACGCGTTATCAGCGGCTGGCGATCAAAGAAATCGCAGGAGTAACGCAACTCTTGCCGTAATTTACGAATCGCGTCCACTGCGCCGCCACAAAACCCTACGTGATTCAGTCCCCCCCCACACACACACACACGCTATTTTACCGACACAACACACCCGTCACACAGAACACGTCAGCATGCGGAAAGTAACCACCGAGGATGCGACGGGTCAGCCTACCACAGGTTCCGTGTACTCTAAGGCCCCTCATTAAACACACATTCAGAGCTCTCGCTGTAAAAAATAAAATAAATAAAATATCATAAAAACTACCAATAACAACTGTACGCGACCTTTCGCTGTAGTACTACGTTTGATTTGGACCGTCTCTTGTTTCATCACTTGGGGGACAATTCAACAAAAAACGATGCGTTGACTCTCCCGCCTTTTGTGTATGACTTACGCAAGGTTCATGTGCACACATACTCGCTCAAGAAATTTGATGGAGGCTATGGTAGCAATAAAACATTCGGTGCCTGCTTACAAAAAAAAAAAAAAAAAAACTCGGACGGAGCGGATTCGAACCTGTGCACTCAAAGTTCCTCGTAACGAGCCTGCGTGGGCATTCAATTTGCACTGTTTTATCGATATATTTTGTGCCAAGCTATTAGGAGACCAGAAGTGACACTTGAGAGCACTCTGGCACTATGATGCTGACAAGCTTTATGTGCGGCCATCCCACTGTAATCCTCTGCATGCCCCACGTGGACGGACCTGCTGAGGAAACGGGCCGTCGTCTTAACCACTCGACCACGGCGCAACGGCATCTCAGGGCAGCACAGATGGCGCATATAAGGGCATTTCGTAATATATGTGCTTTAGACTTGTTAGTGAGTTGTCTCCAGCCATGGTCAAGCATTTGCCCGCGGGGAAAAAAAAATCTTCCCACGAATGAACGTTTTCATTGGTACCACATGTAAATTACGTGAGCTAATCAGTTCGCAAAAATAGTAACGATAACGATGACAACACTGGAAGAGGAGGAGTAGTAGTAGCACTACTACTACTACTACTACTACTACTACTACTAGTACTAGTAGTAGTGCTAGTACTACTACGTACTACTAGTACTACTAGCTACTAGTAGTAGTAGTACTAGTACTAGTAGTAGTAGTAGTGAAAAAATTAAAAATAAGGAAATAGAAATAAAAATAAGGAAATTAACATTAAGATGGCAGCTAAAACCAAGCGCAAGTAAACAAGAAAAGAAAAATGGATACGAACAGAATGCCAAAAAGAAAAAAAAGGGCACATCGCATGGTATCGACACAGGGCTGAGTAATTTAATGAAAGGAAAAGAGTTGCTCGTATAAGTAGTTGCGCGGACAGTTGGGCCCTATTCTGTGAATCAGCTGTGGCGGCTGAAATGATCCAGTGCTGCGGAAATATGCTGTAGCCTTGAGACAAACCTATTTGTTCGCAAAACTGTCCGACATTTTATCGCAACGTCATGGCAGATACCATAGCTGCAAAACAGCCACGTGTACACAACAGATTAAAACCCGCCGACGGCAGGCGCAGAAACAACGAAAACGACAACAAAGCGATCAGTCATGACTGAATCTAATTTTTTGACAAAAGAACGGACGCGGAAATAATGCACTTGTCACCTTCGCTTCCTATTACAGCTGCCTCGACAGCCTCTCGGGTAAGTACATGACCACGACGGCTGACAACCAGACACTCGTCAAACAATGGTTTACAACCTGCCTGTTCACACGAACTACAACGCCGGCTGAGATGCCACTCCAAACCGCGCCGCACATTATTATGTTCCCGACAGCGGCCCATAGATTACCCCCTCTACACAATCAACATATCTCGTGCGGTGATTCACGGGGCAAACACGATCCACTTTCGAACTGGGCCTATTTATTTTCACAGCCTATAACAACTTTTGCGGTGCAGATAGCAACCTTCTCTAATTTGAGCAACACACCATGGGTGGGCGGCATAACAACTATTTTCTTTTTTTTTTTTTTTTTTTTTCAACTTCTGGTCCGTTCTAGCGCTTGAAGCTCGTGGGTTACCAACCAGCCGGCACCCTCACGCTCCTTTTTCTCCGCCTCGCCTGGTCGGAGGGCATCATCCGATCCGCTTCCGCCTTTACGCTTTCGAATGGTTTCGATGTGTGCCTGCCCTACGCGTTGCGCCGCTGCTCGTTCTTCCGCCGTTTAACGGGACAGTGAATGACGATGGTGAATTCTGCTGTGCTTGTTTGCCTGCGTTCTTCCCCTCCCTTACTCTATCTGCGATGTAAATGTCCTTCACGGCCACTTTTCGAAGGCGCAGAGTTTATAAGACCGCGCTATGGAACGCATCGCGCCGTGGAGCGCTTCCCAACACACGTGTGTTAGGCGTTGCTTCACATCGCCCAACGCCCACGTCAGCGTTCTCGCTCAATGCATCATTTAATGTTTTAGCATTACTAAACATTGTTTAATTTCAAATGACTAACCACTGGCAATTCAATCAACCGCATTGCCGTCCCAAAAGGCGTTGTTTCCACCGCAGAAATACACGAAAATATTGAGAAACTGTCAAAAGTAACAAATAAACCGATTTATTCAATTACGCGAAGACAAAACATTCTTAGTGTCCATTAATTTTCTCCATCAGACTCAACCACATCACACTCTTGGAAGCGTTTTTTTTTTTATTATTTCTCACCCCTTCTATTGGAGGACGAGCAGCGAAAATTAACTTGCCTCTTTTGGCGTCTGAGGAGGGAAATTTGGGCTGACAGGAACAACAATGTCGTTCCTTGAAAGTTTCCCTAAGCCCCACGATTTGATACACCTTTAAAGCCGGTAAACAGTAATAAAGCTCCCAAAACTTCTCCCCGACGACCGTGCGCAAACCAGCAGCTAGCCTGGCAGGCGCGCCTGTTAAAACGCCCGTTCGGGCGTCACACACTCTGCCACATCCTTCCTCGCCTGAGTCACAACTCGGTTCGCAGAAACCAGGCCCGTACGTGCGCTCGGAAAGGGCGGTCCGTGCCCAAGCGCAGAGGCACATACACGCTAGATGGCCGCGAGGCCCTGCAAGAACACAACTGGACTCCCACGCGTGTTTGTGTGTGCACGAGGCCTGAGCAGCTGGCCCCCTTCCCTCGCTTTCACTTCCCTCTCTCGCGCTGGCACGGGTGAATTAGTCACGGTTACGTTGCGTCAACGCCTACGGGACAGAATGACTAAGTTAACGGACGCGGCGCATTGTAGGGAAATTAAACCAGAAAACAGCCGCTTCGCCCGGTGCTCTATGAGTAATTATTACAGCGACAACATTTAATGCATCTGTAAGCGTCGTGTGATCACCTCGCCAATTTAAAAGCACCCGGCAACACTTCTTTAAGGTGTGTTCGAAATCTCAAATGCCTCCAGAACGTAGTCAACCAAATCATCCAGTACTTAGATTAGGGGGTTGCTAAGCAACTTAGCCAAAAATTACTGCTCTAGAAACTTGCTCACAAGATTTTGCTCTTTCCCGGTCTTGGCGTAATTAGGCCGATGGAATAGCGTCATTACAGCGGTGTAGCGGCTATTGACCGGCTTTCCTTCAGCCGCAGCAATGAACGCACTTCAAAAAAAAAAAAAAAATTGGCCGCGTATCTGCTCCTTTCATTGAAAATGACGTCAAAAGACGATAGTCTTTATCTGCTTTTGCGAAGTAAATGCCTCCTTTCGCTTTACCGCTCACCTCTCATGTTGTTCCTCTTGCGTCGCGCTCCTCCCAAGGTAAAGACGCCAAATGTTTGCTTAAATCATTTTAAATTTCCCGCGTTCCACTGCTCCAAACCGAAGTGTCTCGATGCCAATGCTGCCGTACGGCGAAGAGGCGCGTGAATCGAGGCGCCCTACTTCAACGTTTATAGAACCGCGTTTCCCTACTCCACGTGCGTTGCAAGCAGAACGTGGAACCTATCTAGGGAACCTTGCGTAACTGTTGCCGGTTGATTTCTTAAAATGGCGCCATGAGCTATAGTGGCGCGGGCGACAGCAGGCGACGGCGGAGTGAATTCTTTTTCTGCAGTTGATGAAGTATTTAATTTCGCAAAACTCAAGCATGTTTGATTTTTTATAAAGGAACACTGAAAATATCACTTCTGTGTTGATTTGTTGTCTCATATTTGCGTAATGTCTTGTTCTTCTTCAACAATGTTGACAAGTATGAACATTACACCGGACCAAGACGGGTACATTTAGCTGTGACTATATAAGACTATTGCGCAGGCATTGTTCTGCTTTGGTCGGGTGGCTGAATCGAGTCACAGACAGACAGACGGACAGACAGACAGACATACAGACAGACCAAGATTTCTGGGTTTAAGTAGCCCAAGAAAGACTATCGTCTTTAAAAGAAAGACACAGAAGAAACGGAAGGCGTATCTGCTGCGACGAGCAAATCACGCAGTGCCGCTCCATGCTGGCGATAACTATAGCTTTCGCAGTGGTTCCAGACGCGAAGGAAAGAGTGAAAGCGTTTATCGAAAGTGTTGCAGGGTCCCTTTAAAGTCTACAACGTCCGGACGATGTAGGGCACGCATTCATCGCGGTAAAAGAGCGTTCACAGCTGCTGTTTCCACTGCACCCATCTTCCACGCAGGTTTGCGGCGACCATATCCCTCAGGGAAGAATTATAAACCGATGGCGAGCAACTTTAACCACCATAAACCGCGCTTCGGAAAGAAGTGGTCGACACCAACGCTGAAGAAATCGAAATTCAGCATTTTAAGGCTGAAATAGCCTCAAACCGCATTGGAAATGCAGCGTTACGTCTGTGCAGTAATTTTCCAGTCGGCCGCTATTGGCACCGGAAGTTTTCTCCCATTTCGAGCTTTATTGGTACACTAACGCTTTAGATTAGCGCTAAAAAGTTAGCAGACGGTTTCTTGACATGAACTACCGCTGCAGCGCAAACAAAAGTTCTACAAATGCCTCCCGGTGTCCTTTTAATCATCGGGCTGCTCCAACAACTAGGATGAACAAGGACGGCCGCGTTGCAGGGATCACAATTAGTTCAGGCATGCAACACGCATGTTACCCGAAAGTTGCACTATTGCCACAAATACCGGCCCGGCTGCAGCCACTTAGCTGCACTTGTGTTTTCGCTCCTTTGCTGCAGCATGGCTCCTAAGCATGGTATAGCGCGCATCGCCAAAGCTGTGGGGAGATTTAGGCGTTCTGTCGTGTACAAACTAAAAAAAAAGGTGTGTACGGTAACCATGTCCCTGGACTTTCTTTCTCTCTTTCAATCAGGGATTTCGATGTACCGCACTGAATAATGCGATAGCATTCCCGATGATTGCGGGCTGCATGCAGCTGTGGAGGAGGCAGAACGGGAGAACAAGACTGCGTGGACGGGGGACACTAGCACGGAGAGAAGGGGAAACCTTCATTCTCACCTTGGCGCTTCCCAACACGTCCCCACGTGAGAACTCCGATGAAGGTTGGATGTTAATGGCGCAAGGCCAACTGGGTCAAAGAGCACCAAAACAGTGCTCATGTATGAGGGACGAAGACCTAAACACTAAAATCACTCAACAAGTACGAAAGTGGAATCGGTAAAAGACAATGAGGACGGCTGGTGTAAAAGACCAGGTTGTGATTATTCATGGAATGAAATTAGGTCCAAAAACTTTACCTCTGTTAAATATTTAAAAGCACGCTGGACAGAAAACGTGGGATAGTCAGAGAGGAAAAGAGCTGGGTGTAATTGGATGTGTAGACTGTAGAGTTGTGGGAAGTGCTTCCGTCGTGTTGCGTGAAGTGCCTTGCATTGAATGAGTATGTGTTGCATGTACGAGTGTGTTGCATGTGTGTGCCCCGGATCCGTAGCCTAGAAAAGGCAACTGTGTTTCTGTAGTGTGTGTCAGTGGTGTATGGTCCCAAGTGTGGTTTTATGACGTGTGATTTTGTCAGACTCCACACCAACTTATACGGCAGTCCTATAATAGAACAGAAAGGAGGGGGATTATCCACAGACCATGGAAGGTTACAGTATCGCAAGCCCAATAATGTAGCGATTTGGGTTTTGGAAGGTTTGACGATCGATTGGATGGAATCTCAGCGAAGGTCGGACGCACTGTTGGCGAAAGTTTGGACGCAGTTTCGATGCAGTTAGGGCACCCGCCCCTCCACCGGGCGGGTGCCCTAACAACTGCACCTGTTGTTGTCATTAAAGATTTCATTCATTCATTCATGTCGGAAATCTTTCGCGCTTCTCTCAATTTTCTTTAAGAAGGTATGGTGAAGTTTTTCTTTTTTTGCCTTTCACTTCACCCGCGATCAGCATATTAGAGAAATTGTTTTCCTTTAGTGCATTTTCGGCACTCACGGGGAAATCAGTGCGACATACCCTGGTATTCTGAGTCCTTCCTCCACTCGATCCACCAGTGGAGGAGGTCCTTGAAATCGATGCTTTGCTCCCATGCATAACCACTGTGGAATACATCCCCTCAGCCGAGTGGAGGGAGCAAATGAAGTGTAGGAGGTACCCAGAATACGGCCCAAAGAAAGCTTCGCTTTAAAGAAAGCAGCAAGCTGAGTGTGGAGCCCAATGATGTCCCCGCCTCTTAACACGAAGGACACCCAACGAAGGACACGCCAAGTTCGTCAACACAACAGAAGGAAGTTTCATGCGATCTAATACACACGCAGCGGTACAGCGCCCCACGTGAACAGGGATGTGAGCCGAGAAAACAGAACACGGAATGCATGAGGTGTCTGGAGAAGTCTTTGACGCACGTTCACTAGTGCCGGTGCGGCGGCGTTCGGGCGGATTTCCCCTTCCCTCGCCTTGCGAGCGCAGGTTATAAGCCGAGGAATGCTGCCAGGCGAGCACGGACGCGCGCTGTCGGACACTCGATAAGCGCGAGTGGAAGAAGAAGGCACTAAACAAGAACGACAAAACGAACAGGAAGAAGACGACGCAAAAAAAAAAAAAGAAAGTCCCCTCAGAAGCGTGTAGGTGTAGGCGAGAGGCGTGAAACAAAGGGAAGTGACATGCCTTGGCTTTTCCGAGTGTTTTGCAAAGACTGCTGAAACGCAGTAGAGGTACAGGACCGGAACGACGGATCTGCCAGCGCACGTAAGCAACTTATGGAAACGTTGCCGGCCCGTTTGAAACATGTCGCCTTACGAAAATGGAAACGAGTCAAGTTCTTACAAGGCGATTTGACGTCACTCCCTTAGCTCACTTAACTCTGCTAGACCTTGGTTACGGAGGCATCATCGCACACATTTATCTTAATTCGCCTTACATCCCGACAATCAATCAATAATGCAAAACAATAGCTCAGATAACGAAAGCAAAAAAAAAAAAAAAAAAAAACAGGTTATTCCAGTTCCGTCGTCTGGGCGACGCGATGAGAGAATCTGCCTTATCACCCACCCGCCCCCTTATACTTACCACACTCGACGGACAGGTGGGACCAGGTCAAAAGATGGCTACAAAACACGTGGTGCTGGCTGAGTGTTGATCGTGTCACGCAGTGCCAAGCACGAGTCTTTCCCTCATCGTTCTATTGATCGCAAAGCTGCACGGTGCATCAGCCTGCAGCTCTGCTACTATGTTTTTGCGCGAACACTTGTGATTGGCACTTTTTAGATTCCCTCCCCCATTCTTCGAGAAGTGATTACGTAAATGCGACTAGCATTTTACTGGTTGCGGGGGGTGTGCAATGGTGACGTTGCCACTACTTGACTGACCACTGCAGCATGTATTCACCTCTCTACATCCTATGGTGAAGCAGGTGTAACGAAGAACTATCACACCAGAGTAATAATTAGAGACACGATTTAGGCAAATGCCTATTTTGCTCCTTGCGTTCCTATCGTGCCACTGATATATGAGCATGAATTCGGGGTTAAGGAGGGCTTTTATGGTGCTTTTATAGTACCTATAAATGCCTATTTTGGCGTTTGTGCTTAATGGCCATAAATGTCTATAAATGACTATTTTCAATGTCATTTCTAAATATTGTTACGTGGCGGCAGGACACAGATGAGACGAACGATGCGATGGAGTGAAGCGATCTATTCACATTATGTACAGTGGCGGACATGACAGAGCTCGCGCAAGGTTCGCGCCAGGCACTTCGTCGTCGTCGTCGTCATCGTCGTTGTTTCAAGGAGCTGTCAGGCATTGTCCACCTCAGTCCCGTAACAATATTGCAGCCTTTATGAACACTACATAACCTGAACGCTCGCTTTAGAGTGCAGTTTGAGATCGTTATTGAGCTTGCCCAGCAGCTAGCACAGACAGTTCGGAACTCTATTGGGTTCAACTTAGTCCACTCCCAGAAAACAACCGCTATCAGTAGTGGAATGGGACGCAGTGACAAGAGGCACAATTTGGAGTCCAAAAATCTGGAGATGGTCGGTAGTTACTATGGTTTCCTCAATTTTCACAGTGATTATTAGCTTACGTTCCGCGTACTCTCCAAACACATTTTTTTTTTTCAAACGTGCAATCGCATCCTCGTTTCTAGAAGTATACGGAAATCCTACTCTATTTTCAATTCAACGTTTCGAGAATCCAACGCGCCTTGGTTAGTAGATCACTCTCATATTAAAACGCCAACGGCGAAACATTACTGCGCTTCTACAATTCCTTGCGCCCGAAAATCACACTGCCGACGGGCTCTAAAACAACGTTTTCTATTTAAATTTGGTTCGGCTGCAAAGCATCTTTTCAAAACGCTCTTTAAATGCGTGGAAGTGTATTTGGCCATGTTGGGACGTCTTGCTTGAACAATTCGGTTAATATCAGAAAATTGCCAGAGTTCTACTCAACATCTCTCATGAAAGAGCACGTTAATTTTTTATAAATCGTCGTCTATGAGGTTCAGCATTTGTGTCTGTTTTGTTACGCCGTAATAAAATTGCTCCAGGCAGAAAAACAAAAGCGCTTTTTAATCGTTATTTCCAAGCTCTCAAAAGTTTTTTCATGCCCGTTTTACTATATGCGTAGCTCGAAGGGGCCTTATGTGACGGACATATGTAAGCAGTGCATTTGTTCAATTCGGCCAATGGACCGTCATTAGTCCAGCAGCGCTATGGGACAATCGAGCGGCTATGTTTGAGTGTTACCGTCGCGGTCATAAAGAATAGTATTTTCGGTTTAGCTATCCCAGATACAGGCCGCGCAGGTCTCCGTTTGAAATAAATTATTTACACTTATGTCAAAAAAAAATTATGGTGCCTATATTTACGACATTGGAGGCCTAAAACGTTTTTTTTTTCCCTGCCTACTTTAGGTGCCTAAAAACGCGCTTTTTTAATGCCTAACAATCCGGCCTCTAGTGATAATATCTCGAGTACTCAGCACATGGCGGCATCTCAGTGTACGGGTATCTTGAAGCGACATTCTCATTGAAGCGGTGTGGTCGCCGTACGATCCCGGTTGTGTGAGAGAATTGCGTCGGCGCGCGAACTATACTCCCTCACCCACACCCTCCTTGTTCTTCTGTACACCCCCCCCCCCCCCTTCCCCAACTCCTCCCCTCCCGCCACCTTCTCACTCCAACCTCCTGTCCACTTTCGCCGAGACCTGCACCAAGTATGGCTGCACGAGAACAGACGCCGAGACTAGTTGACCATGGCCACGAATGCTAATCGCATTAAAATGCGTTAACGCGCGCAAGAAATAAGCCGCGACCGTCAAAAACTTGGCATTGGAACACCTGACGTCGGCATTCGAGCGGTATGCCTTGTATACGGGGAGAGAGGACAGCCAGCGATGAGGAGGTAGAAGGGGGCCCTTAATGAACATCGCCACTGTATATACCGATCCAAGTCGCACAGCACAGCTGTCGCGCAGACGCGATAAGGCAACGTCGAAAATTCTCCACTGGCGTTGCGCCAAGGGTAATATATTTCCGATCAATTCGTTCCTATTCTGGCGCGCCGAGCTTTTTGAAGACGTCCCTGTGCTACACTGTCGTCAACGGCGAAATGCACAAATGACGACTGAATAAAAATACCCGCTGCCGCGTGCGCCCATGTCCGAATCACGTAAGCGCCGCACTCCAACGGTTTCAATCATTTACATCAGTCATCGTCTTTATGCTGTTATTTTTCCTTTATTTTTTGTTACCTTGAAATATTACCTGGCCGAAATGCAGTTCTTTTTATGTCTTGCTCCCGCCGGCTATTCTGAAAACTTTCAAAATTTACACGTCCCCCCCCCCCCTCTCCCCCCTCCCCCCCCAAAAAAGAGAGAAAGAACAATAAAACGTATTCTGGGCAATTTCGAAAAGCTGTCAAAACGGCGCTGAAACATAACTGCACAATTGAGGCGAGCGATTTCAGTATTCAGCAGCCAGACAGTGACGCAAAAAACTGGCGTTTCGTTCTTTTTTCTTCTTAGTTCTAACCTTTTTAGAGGTTCATATATCCGGATAGAAAATCAGCGCGCGTGCTATACTGTTTTTCCCGAACGGTGGCCGTCGCGCACGCACGCGGGTCAGTCGGAAGAAGAGGCTCAGCGCCGCACTCGCTTGCATATCGGGAAAACGGCGCCACGGCAATCCGATTCGAGCCAGCTTTCTGTATTATTTTCTCGGGCAGCACGCCAGATTACACGCGCACAGCGCCCGGCTTGTAGCAGGTTCTAGGCGGCAACAAACAGAAACAAACGAAAAGAAACACGGCTTCCCGCGTAACAGCAGGTTATGGGATCGCGCTCGCTCAAATAATGGCGCTGCAGACACAACATAAGCGGCGCTGCAGATGCTACATGGCTGGCTGGACGAGGTTATTCATTTTCTTTCGTCGTCGTCGGAAACGGCCAGCTCATGGCTGACTTTTTCTTTTTCCTGGCAGACGGAGCAGAAAGACAAAATGAGGATGTTGTTTGCGCGATCCCTTTCATTGTTCTGCTGCAGCGAGCACTTTGCATGGATGGTCGGGCCCCCGTATAGCGACAGATTGCGGAGACACGATACGACGCGAAGCAGTCACTTAAACGACTGCCAGACCCGGAGGGACTCATTACCGAGAAATTTCAAGGGCTTGCTTAAAGCTGGAAAGTGCGCGGGGCGGAAACTGTAATCCCGTCCCGGGGGGTATAATTGGAGCCATCGGGTTATAAGAGCCGCAGAAAAAGAGTGGCCGAGAGAGACTCGTTTTTTAACGGATTTGAAAAATCGGCAGTGGCAGAGCTTAGTGCTGCCCGTCGCATGCGCACTGCACACAACAGAAAAAAAAAAAAAATAACGTCACGAAAGCGTGATCCTGAGCACTTCTCAATGCCACCAATTGACGGTTAGTACCAGCAACGATTGAACCTGCTTGATTTAAACAGGCGCCTTAGATTTCTCCACGCCGGAGCGCGAAGATGATGAAATGGAAAAATATTTCTTTTTCCCTCTTACACACGAGGCTGGCCTAGAACGAAAAGGGACAGAACAACCATTTCGCAGAATTCTAGGATAGATATATATATATATATATATATATATAATATATATTATATATATAATATATATATAAATATATAAGATCTTTATCTCAAATAAAAGGGCATCACTTCAATCCCCCTGAACCGACGAAACGGCTTTCCTGATAGGGCCCTAGAACGTTTGAAGGCGGCAATGTTAGTTCTACCAGCCTTACGTATGCTGCAAAAAGGAATGACTGGTAACTATAACAGCGAGACGTGGAGCAACACACTTATCTGTACGTGAGATAAAAGTATTTCCTTTGTGCTGTTTTTGAATCCCGCGTTGAAACCGACGGAGCTGCTGCTAGTACACCTACGGTAGTGTTACGTTCTACACACTACATGACGCCACTTCTTAGATTTCAGGAAGCTCAGCGCCACGTTAAAATTATCTCCTACAGTTAATTTACATTTCGCTTGTGGTTACCCCTCTACATAAAATGCTGGCTTTCATATGAGCTAGAGGACGTAGACTCCACAAAAATCGATAGTCTGTCCCTTTCAAATAAGATCAGCCGTCGTGTCGTCGTTTCCTCTCCAGCGCTTAGTTTCTTCGCACTGAAAACGGCGCACTTCAGAGAGCACGGCCCGATTTTGCGCCCAGCCATCACCTTGCACACCGCGACGACATTCGCGACAACGGAAACGCCGCCGCACCCTTGTCGCCACGCCCATGCAAAAACACGCGCGTACACCGGTAAGTTTACCCATGGGGCGTGTACTCCCGCTGACGATCGCGCTCACGCCACGGGCAGCAACGCAGCCGAATGAGCTTCCAGATCCGTTCGCCGCTCATCGCTTCCATTTCCGGCCGTCGGGGCTTGCGTGCAGTTTCCGTCGCAGACGACGCGACCACCTCCGGCACAGAACTTAAAAAAAAAAAAAAAATCCCGGGCAATGCCCACTGACGTGAATCCTAGGGAGGGGCGAAGCAAAAGTGTGTATTCTTGGCGCCTTGGCGTTTTTGCCACGGAGATGAAACCATTGGAGATAGAGGTATACAGTTTTTCTGTAAAAGTCTCGTGTCTTTGAAACACGAAGTGTTCTAGGCGAGGCGTAAACGAGTGTCCCGGTGTTTTAGTACCGTGACTACATCAGACGACGCTTACGACGACGACAGGAGACGCCAACAGCCCGAGCCCCTAAGGGGCTTCGCCCACCCAAAAAAAAGCAAAGGCACAGACACAATCAATGCGCGCGCGTCGAAGATCACAAAATTATTTAAAAATGAAGCTGTAACAATGAAACTTCATTTTGAAATCTCCGGAGATAGGAGGTGAGTTCCAAAAATAACGAGCGCATACGTCGGTTCCGCTGGATTTGAAAAACGGCAGCATTCGCCGACGAGCACGCGTTTCCCTCCGCCAGCGCATACATAGGAGGAGCCTTCGCAAGGATGGCTCTTTTTTTCTGTCGATTCGGTTTCCTTTCATAAATGTAAGAAACGATTGAGATATACGTGCCGTATGCCAAACCAATGGGGGCAGTGCAAACTGCGTTCGCATTGCGAGCAATGCACCGGGACTGTGCCGCGCGATGCGAGATGGCGTGCGCAAGTGCACGTCATTAGGCGCGCGAAATGAGCGACCGCTTCGTCTGAATCCGCTTCCGCGGTGCAGGTTTTTGGTGCCTCGGCTTTCATCGCGTGCCCAGCTTCACCGCAGATTCCATGGCGCTCGTTACCTGGAAAACATCCCTGGGAAAGGATTCTGGAAATAAAAAAAGAAAAGCACGCTGGGAAGACTGGCGCACCTTTTTGTTCCCAGCAGAGTCCCATCATTTCCGAGACTTACTTCCTTCACGGACGGACCTAGAGTGCTTCGAGAGAGAGAGAAATTACTTTATTTTCCAAGCAAGTTCGAAAAATCGCATTCTTCGAACGCCCTTCAAGTTTAGGCTTAAAAAGGTCGGCTGGAGCGTTCCTACGGGAACCAAATTATGCCACCATTTTTTTTCTCTTCAACGTGAAAAACATTCTCCTACACGTAATGAATGTAACGGTTTAGTATTTTTTCGTTGTTGGTTTCTGGAAATGAGTAAGAAACGGTAATGATGGTAACGATGAAGTTTGCGTCCGCCTCTGCGCCCTGAAAAACCATCGGCGTTACCAAAGAACGCTACCAGCTGAGAAGAACAATGGAGAAAGGCGAGAAGAAAAAAATTAATGGTTACAAAAAGCACAGTAGAACATGAAGACATAAATTCCTGTGACTTAACGAGGGAGTCTGCGCGCTGTGCACGGCTGCTTGAATTGCAGGCACAATCACGCAATAGAAGGGCGGATAGTTGATCGTAACTGCACGCAGCACGCCATGAAAAAATGGTGGCTTTGCGCAATACAAACCGACGAAGAAAATTGAATATCCAACCTCAAGGTAGGTTAAATTATGTTAAATGATATTGTTAACACACCATGGCAAGATAAAAATTCAGAAAGCGTGCTTGGTTATTAGTGCACAAGCCACGACCGAAAAAAAAAATGCTTGCATAATTCCTAGCTGCTGTAGATTGCAGCAATTAATTTTTACAAAGAGCAACCCTCCCTCCCTCTCTCTTTTTTTCTATCTCGCTCATTCCACATCTGATTATAGTGAGTAGCTATCTCGTCATAACCAACCTACAACCTCGGCTGGAGTCGGCCTTTTCCTATCAGCTAGGCTATTTCTTTATGGAAATTAGTAAGGCCACCATTTGCATGAGGGACATGGCGTTAGGACCATGTAGCCTCTAAACCATGCAGGTCTGCCAAACACAGGCACCGATTCCGAGAGACCACGCTTCTAGAAGCTGGAAGATTCGACTCGCAGACCAAACCACCCTAACACGTCAGGCTCAAAGATTTAACGCAGCACAAGTTTCGAAGGGGCACGCGCGCTAGCCCGCAGTCGCTCGACAGCGTTCTCCCCACAGCCATAACGAACGTCGCCACGCAGACAGTTCTAATCTGACGGCCCGCTAGCGCCTGGGATTGAAAATACAGAGAAGCCCTCGGTGGGCGATTCTGTGCGGGTTCGCAGCTCGATTTCTCCATTAGTGTTCGAGCGAAAGCGCCGTGCTGCAGAGCTTCCCTTCCTAACAGACATCCCGCTTCGTGCGCATATCTACGCGCCTGTCGCCTGCACGCTGGCGCTGCTTTGGCTGTGCGCATCGCGATCCAAGGGCACGAGCGCTCGTGCGCCGTCAACAGCTTCAGAACTGTACCACCACTAGTAGGGAAGAAGTAATCTTCTTCCACACGGAGAAATGTACACGGCCGCCACCGCAAAGTTTGTTTCGGATGCAAGCACGAACTCGGGCCATCTGCTGCAGATAGGTCGCCTCAGCCAGTGATGCACCGCTGGAGGCCATTAGGTGATGCCGCGCCAGACCAGAAACGGGGCAGTTGTTGCCAAACGGGTGAGGAGTGCCCGCTGTGGATTTTGAGGACCGTACTTGCCATACATACTGTATCGCAAGATGAACAGCGACGATACAGGAACAGCATGGAGTCGACAGGCAGAGCGGCGCTCTCAGCTCAGCCTCCCATGTCGACTGATACGAGCCACCGAGAGGGCAGAATTCATACGCAGCAGCGGCAACGGTTCCGCTGCCTTTCTGCGCTTTGCGCACGTCTAGAACAAAGTACACACACAAGAACACACTTTCCGGCATCGTGTAGCCGGCGCACGCTGAGTCTAAGAGAGAGGGGAAAGGAGCTCTCAGCGAGCGGAGTCTGTTCGTAGAGTCAAGTCTCAACGCGACCCCGCTTTTCGTAACTTGTTTGAGGAAGGGCGCGCTTTCCTGCAGCACACGACAACACCGCACTACACCAACCTTGTAGCACGCGCGCACAGGCTAGAGGCGCGCAGAATCGTAACAACGCAAACACAAAAACACAAGAGCTCGAGATTCGTCAAGCACGAAAGAGTGCAAACGCGGGAAAACTGAACTAAATTCAAAAAACCGCCATTGCATTTCGTCATGGCTGGACCGAGAAAGGATGGAGCATGATGGGTTAGACGAGGGCAGAATAGAGGGCGCCACGACACGGGAGTGGCAGAAAACTAAATAACGAGCTAAACGCATGCGTTCGAAGACTCAACGTTCGGGAATTTCCATTGCGGGATCCAGCAGCAGGAAAACAAGAAAGAGAGGACATTTTTACACTGGCCGTCCGTCTTGTAAAAGCAAGCTGATAAACGGCTGCACAACGGCAGGCACACATTATCTCGAGACGTGCGCGAACATTCCACGCGTGCACAAACGTTAGCATAATTTGCACTAAAACAAGCCACGGCGGAACACCGCACGGTTAAAAGAAAGAAAGAAAACGCTTACAACTGGCGTCGGAACGGAGAAATCAGATTTTACTGACTACGACGGTTACAATAGCAATACAGTAAAACGTCGTTAATTCGAACTCGAAGGGCACCATAAAATTGTTCGAATTAAGCGGAGTTCGAATTAGCGTGCGGGCGCTTAGAATGAATGGAAATCGCGCCACACTGCGCGGGCAGAACACGAAGCAGCCACCTCTGGACTCGTTGTCGGGAATTAGGCACTACCACACGTTTGTGGCAGGTGATTTCGTAAATAATGCTTCGTATAAGTAATGGCACGCGCCCGAGCACTGGCGCCGGTGGCGCGGCGCCCTCTGTAGAAGCGAAATAAGCTGTTGCAGGAGCGCAGCGCCCGCGCCATGCTGTTGTTTTTCTGTTTCGTTGTTTTACATCTCTAGTAAATTTGGTTTGGTTTGGTTTTGCAACACATTGTAATCACTCTGGGCCGACTTCTTCTGCGAGGAGCGATGGAAACCAGGGGATCATAGTTCGAAATAACCGTTCTGGATACCGACGCGTTCGAATTATCGGGATTTTTCCCCCATTGAAACATACAGGGCTATGCCGGCACAAGGGTGTGAGTTCGAATTAACCGGAAGTTCGAATTAACAGAGTTCGAATTAGCGAGCTTTACTGTATGACGAACGCACGCAGTGGAAACAAGCGCAAGCATCGCCACGGGAGCTATCGACTTTATATTATTAACAGCGGAGCACGCGTTTTACGAGGAGCGCCCGGCGTGGTCCAGGCTTGCGCGCAGCGCTCGCAAAAAAATACCAAGGAAACAGTTCACGTGCACCCGCGCCACAAGGGGACAGCATAAGACAGCTCGCGCTACAGACGCCCATTTCTAGAAGCCCGTCGCCGCCGGTTATAGCGCGTGCTGACGCGTTCCACTTGGGGAAAATGGGAAAGCTTGCGGACATGAAGATCCGGGCCCGCCAGTCATGCATGAGGAAGACGATGATATAGATGGATACGTACATGGTCCAATGCTACTTTTTTTCTCAAAAAGCGGCTCCCGTTTGAAAGACGCGCGTTTCGTCTTTGACCCCTGTTGGGTTTCGCCCGTCATGCGTCATTGAGGACACCTTCGGCCGCGCGGGTTGTCGAAGCATTGAACGATCCACGGTTCGTTTCGGCAATTAGCTTGCAGTTAATTTCCCGACTGGAAGTTTGTTTAATTTCCGTGCTGTTGGTTCAATTCTCTTGGAGCTTAAATTTGCTTACGACAGAGAACCCAAAGCAGTGACTGTGACGTCGACTAGTGGGTCCTCAAAATTTTTGAATTAGGCAACCAGCATAGGGGGATTTATACCTTATGTTAAATTAGGTACTGCCTTAACTGGTTCTTATTATACACAAACATTTTGCCGAAGTTATGGGTGTTTAAACAATCTACCGTAAACCGACTGCACTGCGCGAAAAAATAGCGTTCATCTGTAAACTATTGCGAGACACATCTGCCGGTACACGGCCAAACCAACAAGCAGACTCTGCTTCCGCATTTTCTTTGTTCGTTGTTGCCCCTCCGCCCGTCTCATCCCCGTACACAGACCCACAGCGGCCCTTCGGCAGCGGCTACGGGCCTCCGGATTGCTAGCTGCACTTCGATGAGTGGCGTCTTACTGCTTCACATGATTTTTTAGCGCGACACAAAGCGCTGCTCGATATTCGTGTAGAAAATTTTGCGGGTGTGAACCATCCTACAAAACGGCCCCTGTATAACACGCAAGTAACAAAGGCTTACGTTGTCATTGTCATCAGGCCTATAAAACCAAGTTTTGTTAATGAACCTCGGGAATGTGTCTGAGCATACTAGATATGTAGCATTAAAAAGCGAGAGGCCGTAATTAGCGTTGTTGCGCAATATTTAAAAATATATAATCACCTATTCACTGACATACGAGGTGTGACAAAAGTGCTTGCCTAGTTATAATATGCGGACAATCACGCAACTTTAGATAATAGCCCCAGCCGTTCACACATTTCCCCGTGTGGACGGCGATATCGGTTATTTTTTAAGATTCAGTAATTCACAACGACATTTCGTGAAGTATACTTGATTCAGGTAACGGCTGAGGTTTTAAAGCGTGAGGTCGGATTAATTTAGCCGGGAATAACTCCAAATTGGACACTGGCTTGAAGGTCGTCTGATAAGTTTATTTCTTATCTAGTGAAACCCCTGTGTAAAACAGTATTTCGAAAAATAGTACTGGTTTCTTGGCATTTCGGAACGTACATACGAAAGTTTGGGGTCCCCTGGACCCCAATAAATTCGTTGTGTCATCAATGTTGCATAAGAAAAAAGACTTGGGGTTTACAAAGTTTTAACGTAGTGTAGTATATTTCTGAAAGCAAGCACTTGCGGCTCAGTATCAGCTCCCGGTGCATCCAGTCGATTAACAGGTGATCGTATGACCTCGTGGCATCTACAAAATGAACACAAAATTAGGCAACGATGGTTAACAAGCATCAAAGCAGTTCGATTCCTGACACACGCAGGGAAACATGCACAAATCGCGCCAAGTTATACCCCGGAAAACCCGCTTGGAATACGGGGTTTCACGTATCGGTTTTCGCGCCAGCTTTCGCTGTCTTGAACGAGCCCAAAAGAAGGCGACAGGGGGGGGGACTCCCGCCCTGCTTCGAAAGGCCATAGGGGACAGTGGCGCCACAGGCCGGTCAGGTTCAGTGACAACAAGTGCTTGCCAGGTTATAATATGCAGCCACACAGAATCTTGGCAAAAAATTAGGCCCCCGCAGTCAACACAAATTATGGCACGGTGGTGGTTCGGCGTGGTGTTTTTTTTTTTAATTCCAGACAAACATCAACTTATCGTGACATGTATACTTGCAAAATAAGTACTCGGGTTGTCTTGGTTCTTTTACTTTCTAGGAATACTGTTTACCTACTTAGCCGGGAGAGAACTTCTATCAGGATTGGCCCCTTGTGTTTAGTTTCGCCAAAAAAATTGTTTTTTGAACACTGTCCTGAGGCCCATAGGAAAGAAAACCGACGCGTTTAACAAACAAGTATTTCCTGAACAACAGGGTGAACAGGGTTTCTGGAAATGGAAGAAACTCACGGCCAAAGTACAGCAGTATTCCCCATCCTTCCTAAACAGAATCTAATGTGAACATTCAAGTCGTGCATCAAAAAAGAAAAAAAACCAAAAAAAACCGCACTGCAGCGGTTAAAAAGTATTAACGTAGCGCCACCTATATTCTCTGTCATAAGCACAGCCACCTCGGCTGTCGCTTCCGTATGTTATCAAGCATCCCGGCGTGGCATTATTCTGTAGAGGAAATACGGCATGATAACGTATGCCCCTCGTTTGGCGTTCTTTGCATACTTTTTGAACAAAAATTGTACAAATGAGTGCTATCAACCAGGACAACAACCGGGTATCATTCACAAGGGAACACGGCGAATAGGCATGACTAAGGCGGCCGATCCGGCCGGAAGTCAGGTGTGACGTTTTCACCGGTTTTCGCCCGGTCTTCGGTCTTACGGCATCGCGCGGCGAGTGGGCGGGCGGGGCATCGGGCCACTTGTTTGTCGATTGGCGCCGCTTCTATTGCGGTATTGGCGAAAACATTTCGTACACAATGAACATCAAGTGTACTTGCTGCTAGTCAACTTCCTTTTAATTTCTAAAACCGCGTCACCTTCCCTTGTAGGAAAAATGGGAAAGCTTGCGGACATGAAGATCCGGGCCCACTAGTCATGCATGAGGAAGACGATGCTATAGATGGATACGACGATGACTACTACTGCCACAGAGAAAAGCGACGACGGAACATGCCTTCAGTGCTTACATAGAAAGAAACCCTCCAGCTTCGCTGTGGTTCAAGCCTTGCGCGACTTAGTTCAAGCTTCGCCATTTTTTTTTATTCGCTTCCGTTATTAGCTATCATTGTGGGTCTTTCTTTGAGTGGCTGATTCTCGTGAGTGTTAACTCGAACGGTTCAAGAGCTCTCAAAGGCAAAAGATAAAAAGTCAGCAAGAACAATCGGAACTCCAAAAGGACCGGAAACGTAAAGATAAAGCCACCTATCCACCTTTTACTCTTTTTCTCTCTAGATGGAGTGAAGTGATCGATAGGAGGGCGCACAGAGTAACTTGCGACGGCGGCGGCTTATAGCGGTTTCAACACCTTCCCCGCGGCGCGACAAGGAAGACATCTAATGAGATTTCGAAACGGTGACGACGACTCAGCTCGTCTTTTCTTCACTCACTTCTTTGAAGTTCGCGCGGCACATCGCAACTTCAGAGTCCGGGGACACTTCAACCCTGCCGCCAATTTCGGCGCGAGTTGCTCATTTCCGACATCGCATTGCGGCGTACGCTGTTGCTCGCTGTGATAAGCAAGGCCGTATAGAAGGTTGCCGCAGGTCGCCAAGAAACGGCTATTACCTCGCCAAAAAAGGGCAGGTAATAAGCCTGATACCACCACTTGCTGAGACCGCGTACACAAAACCCACTTTTTTATAGCATATTCTAGCTAACCATTCCTTGGTGTTCATGAACACGAAACACTGATAAGAGAGGTTGCGTGGGACGACGTACGCCACAGCACGACGACGTGATGCCGAATAGGCGATGTAATCCCGTAACGGGCCACATATGAACTTTTGCTACCATCCCGCCTGCAAGTAGCTAGGCATTGGTGAAAGAAAATGCCTAAAACTTACAACGGCAACGACAGTAAAAAGTCCGTTTTTACCCAAGAGGGAAATACAGAAGGTTACGTAGAGCCGCAAACAACGAAGAAAAAGGGCAAGAGAGGAACGTTCGTGGTGCGGTCTACGTTATACTGCTCGGGAGAACGCGACAACGGTCAGGAATCGAACCTCCGCATCACGCTCATGGCATCGCGCTAGAACGCTTTAAAGGAGCCATGAAGAGAAAATACAACTTTGTTTAATTTGAAAGAACTAGGATTCAGTATCTCACTCAGCTCCATTACAGCGACAAGATATTTTTTAACGAAAAAAAAAAGCAAGAAGTATTTAAAAATATTCAAATTTTGCGCCACAGTGACGTGTAGAATGACGTCATACGGGCCAACGATAAAACATATTTTTCAGTGCGTTAACTGCACGTTAGCATTCGAGTGGTGCGGTCAAATAGAACTAGAGGCCCCATTACAGACGTCCAGTCCTATGTCCTCGCGACAGGTCAGTTAGGCGGCCGCCAATCGCACAAACAAGGTTCCGTGACGTCAAAGAAAAGTTGCGGGAAATTGGCTAGGGGGTCGCGACTGCTTCACACGTTTTCTTCAATATCTCCGTTATTTGTTCGAAGATTGCGATGATATTGGTATCATTGTTATCGGGACTAAGCAGTCTTTCTAATAAACCCAACTTGTATTTTGTCTTCATGACTCCTTTAAAGAAGCACGTGAGACCAGTGAAAAGGAGGCGGAAGATGAAAACCGTGTACAGCTGAGAGCTGCATTTAGAACTCTATGCGAGGGATTCAGCGCTTCGCACTTGCAGCTCTCAGTTGTTGTTGTAAACTTTATTAGAAAGGAAAGCCAAAGGTTAGGTGTGTGTGTGTGTGGGGGGGGGGGGGGGGGGAGGGAAGGGGGGGAAGGGAATGGGGAGGGCGGAGCACGGCATTCCGCCCTCCCCATTCCCTCCCCCTACCCCCCCTGGCCTTTGGCCTTTCTAATAAAGTTTACAACAACAACAACAACTGAGAGCTGCAAGCGCGAAGCGCTCAATCCCTCGCATAGAGTTCTAAACTTATTCATTTCGGAATTACTCCCAATCAATTATTTTTGGATGCTATTACCGGTCTACCAAGATGCTCCCCCTGACGCAGGTCTCCGACTCCATCCGCTGGGGTGGTTCATTCCGCGGCATTACGCAAGATGGTTCCGATAGCCTTTGCTCGGCCTGATCACATTCAGACGTCTGCGGCTCTAATGCATGCGCAAGCGAGCCCCTCCCCTTCCCGTCCCCGAAATCGCGCACACCGCCTGTGCCCCCCACCCCTTCGCTTTCCTACGGGGACACGGTCGAGTGACACGGACAGCAGCCGGCAAAGAGGTCGGTCGCGCGGGGACTCGGCCGCCGGCCTCCGCTGCTGGTTGCCCGAGAGATGTCACGACGCGCGCGCACGCACCAGCGCGTGCACGCCGGGAGAGGAAGGTGCGTTCCGTGCACCGCGACCGCATGCCGAGGCCGATGTCGCGTGCGAGCACGCGCGAAATTCCCACGGTTCAAAGCCTGGCCGGAATTTCCTGGTCCTGCCGCGCATCGCCGACATTCAAATGCGGCGGGCTTCCGCGCTAAGCCGCGCCGTGGTAATCCCACAAACTGATTATAAAAGCCGGCCCACTGATCGACCACCCTGAATGGAAGTAAACTCAACGGGGCATGCAGTGCACGGTTCCCCGAGTGCACGCATGCGCTGAGAACGCGAGGCGGCTTGGGGAGTGTACCCCGATATCATCCGAGCGCGCGCGCGGCACATCCCACATAAAGAACGGGGTGCGTTGACACATACCGCAAGCTACGATTTTAAAGACGTATGTGCGCGCTAATAGAAAGCCCAACGAAATACAGCCTGCTAAAAATATTGACCACATATACCATTCTGCTCTCATCACGCCGTTTCGAAATTTTGTGGCCAAGGAGGCGCAAAATGCGTGCCACAATGTATGCTGCCATCGCAAGTGGCCCCACTCGGACACCATCGGACTGACGAAGTTGCCTTCCTTGAGCAACCCGTACAGGTAAATACACAAATTGCAGCTACCTGTTGAGTCTGGCTCGCCGGCATTCACACAAATATCCCAACTTTGAACAAGAAGGTACACAAACACCGTCACAGCGTGCGAACCTAAGCCTCGTTGCACACCCTGAAACAATGCGGCAGCGACGCGTTTAGTTTTTCCGGAAATCATTTTAAGCTTTAATATTACCGGTGCGAGCCCACCCTACCTTAAACCAAACGATCTCCACACGCCCGCCAAGAGACTGACCAACAACTTTTCTGACGATTTTACCACTGTTTATAGGCGTTTGACAGGCATGCCTGGTACAAGACAGTGTCTTTATTGTTTTAGAATGTTAACGCTAACATTGATTTTCCAGCGCGATTCGTCACATCACTAGCTACGCACGTCACTTCAAACGTCTCCTATGGTTGTGGATGACGTCGCCTGTTCTGCCAAACATATGAGCTTTTTCGTATGTCACAATGAGGACGCTGCGGGAGTGCATCGTGGAATGCGGGAAGCAACGTGCACATTCAAATATGCGTTTCCACACGTCGACGACACACTTCGACACTGAGGGGGGGTCAGCACCATTCCACTCTGCGAAGGTGGATGACAAGTGGATCTGTTGGCGAGTTATTGGTTGGCCACAAACTTTCGCTCAAACCGCGCCGTCGCGCCGGGGGAAGCGTTAAGCGGGATTGAAGCCACCTTTCGTTTTCCGGCTCGCGGGGGTCCCAACAGGCATCGCGCTTACGTTTGGATTATCCGGTCCGAATCGTCGTCGGTAGTCGCCTCCCGCCGCGCTCGCGCCCAGCGTCGCCTACATTTTGCGTGATTAGCAGGCTTCACTGTGCAACCAACAATGTGGGAAAGCCAGCTCACAAAGACCAAGCGTGCACCGATCTCCTTAAAGTCGGCTTCGCGATGAACACCCCTGGGCGCCCTCAGAAGTTGCACCTGATAAGGCTGGCCTGCCCGCACCGCTCCCGTGGCGCCGGTCGGAAAGCGACCGGAGGAAGTCTTTCGTTACGTATCGTATCGCTTCGATGCACTCACCACTGGTCACCGTTTTGAACATTCAGCAACTACGCCAACCGATATAACACTAAAAATGCCACACAGCAACTACATTTAAACTTCTCGCTTTTCGCCTCCATCAGAAAAGCAGGCACCGCGGTCGAGATCGAACCCACGTCCATGGGCTCAACAACAACGGAATAGACGCCGTAGCAACTGTACTGCTTCACTTATGCATCCCTTGTAATGCCACTACACTACTACAGGTCCCTCAAAAACCAAAGCACGGCTGTAAATCATTCACTGCTTGGCCCCCACTCAACCTTGCCTTCTTTTCTGCCTGCACGGAGCGGCTCACTCAGCTGCCAGAATTACAAGACGCGTACCATGAAGACTCACTTCGGCATATTTCAAAAACACAACAGCTGCTAAAAGAGTATCCAGTCCAACCCAAATCTCTTTAAAGAAGAACGTCTATTATTAGCATTTTTATCAGTGCGTATCAAAGAGCCAGCGATGAACAAAGCCTGCAAGGGTGTTTCCCTCTACACTTATACAATACTCCCCTAGACCGATACTTCTTCGGGTGAAGTATCAAAGCCGGAATCGACATTCGCTGCCCCTGCAATAACATTTGTTCGAATAGCGGTGAATTTCACTGCACGGCGAGAGAGAGGACTAAGGCGCTTATGCGCGAATACATTTACAGTCTAAACATACCCGATCCGCTTTCACCAGACGCCCTTCCTGCATACCCCCTGTACCAGAACGCCGTCACCTGACGCACAAAACATCGAAGATCAGGCCTCACAACGACCTTTTGAGTGTCATCGAACAGATTTGATTGATTTGATTGATTGTAGGGTTTAACGCGCCGACGCAACGCAGGCGATGAGGCGCGCCGTAGTGGAGGGCTCCGGATTAATTTTGACCACCTGGGGATCTTTAACGTGCGCCGAAATCTCGTACACACGGGCATTTTTGCTCTTCGCCTCCATCAGAAAAGCGACCGCCGCGGCCGGGAATGGAACCCGCGACCGTCATCGAACAGATCGCGCCCCCCTATTTGTCGCCGGAAGCAGCGGAGCGTATACGAAAGATCGGCGTGCTGCATTGTTACAGCACTTGTTATATTTGCATCAGCGCTTGGCGTTTGCCGCGGTAACAGCGGCGAAAAAAAACAAACAACGCAGACAAGCCGCGCGTACAGCAAGGCTTTATTTATACCCGCACGTATAGAGGCACACGTTGAATCCCGCATCGGTCGTATACAAACATGCAGGTGACAACGTTCCCGGCACGCCACGGACTGCTATTGCTGCTGCGCAATACCCGCCGGAACGCGCATAATTTCGCCAACGAACCGTGCACACTCGCAATTACAGAGTACAGTAACGGGGTGCTGTGACCGCGGCACCTTCGTAACAAGGCAAACACGTTGCATCAACGTCAACTGCGATGTGATGCGAGGACCAGTACATAAATACGTCGACTGGCTCTCAGGGCGCGACGCGAACAGGCCGAATAGCAACAGCAACAGCAGCGAATAGCTAGTCCAGCCTGCGCAAGCGTATGAGTGACAAATATATACCAAGGAAGAGAGCTTCGTTCCGCCGTGTACAGGCGGGCACAAACAAACTCCTATTCGCGCCTTTTGTGCAGCCGATCGAATCCTCGCGTGTGCGGCTCGCAACAAACAGTATAATAGCGAGGACGAGCGGCGACGCCTCCACGCGTGACGCGACGAGGCGAAGACGCGTGTTTGCGGGGCTCAAACAACGTCGAATGCCACTCTCCGCTCTGTGGAGCTGACCGAATAACCTACAGTGCAATGCGAGCCCGCCCGCACGGCACATTCCTTCCTGTGATGCACCGGTGTACACTATTTTGGTTTTTGAACATCCACATCTTCGAATGACAAGACTATGATCCCCCAAACAATTTTTACGCAAACAAAATGAACGAACGCGAGTCACTCTACTCGACCATTGCGTTTCGTAAGAATAACCAAACTGCAAGAACAGGCACCCGCGCGCACGCTGTTATAGAGATTTATTTCTGAAAAGAGAGGCGGTACGCTAAAGTGAACTGTGAAAACGATTTGCATTGTTAGTTTATTTTGCGTATGATCCCTCACGTGACTGAGGCCCTTCAGATAGAGTGTCTACCAAGTTGACATTTTCAAATTCCCGAGTTTTCCAGGTTTTCCCTGAGTCTTTTTGATAAATCCCCTGAGTGACACGGAACTCTGTTTTACGTCAATACGGGCTGACACCACTTCACCAGTTGCTGTCACCCTCTAAAAAGCACCTTATAAAATATGACATATTAAAGCTTGAATGCTAAACAGTAACTTTTATCTCCTTCAAAAAGAAAACACAACAGAGTGGTAGTAAAATTGACAGTGAACTGAAATATCGAACAAAAAATAAAGGTAAAACCGTACTGCCATGTTCTCAGCTGGCACTCAATGCCTCAGTGCTGTATTTCACTGCCTCGAAGAGTCTATTTTGGTTAGGATGAGGGACACCTGCATCTTAAACACCGTCACGTTAGGTACCCTTAAACGCCGCCATACTTCTAGCATCAAAGCGCTACGCAGGATGAGCGGGGAGAGTTTATTTGGGATTCACATTGAAAATCAGACTCACCTCAACTTAACTTCGCTTCTGTTTGTGCGCTGTGTGCGTGATCCTGCGTTTGTCAGTTTGTGTGCTTATTGCTTTTGTAGTGTCTGTATGAGTTTTCGTGTCTTCGTTTCCTTTCACTTTCGCACATCTCATGTTCATGTGGAGTAGCAAGCCAAGCTCGCTGCCAGGCTGACTTCTCTTCATCATTAAAGGCATTGCTCCTCGCTCCTCCCTCAACTACACCCCGCTACAATGACTCCACGTAAAGTTCTTTTGGCGCACAGCGAAAGCTACGCAGCCGAAACATGCTCTGTCTTTCTACGCAGCGGAATATAGTCACAACTCAAAGATTCGCAACGTGCGTCAACTAACTACAAACCACAGTAGATGATGCCAGGTGTTCCAGCATAGGATTGAAAGCTACTACTGCCCCTGCCCCCGTAGACTCCCTTACGCTGCTACAACAAGTTATCGCGGCGCGCAACGTCTTCTTCCGCCTTTCGGGAGTCTGGGAAACACGCCAGAACCCAGGGGGAGCGTACAGGGGGTCGGGAGGAGGGGTGACTTGCAAGCGGTATGAGGCTAGTTGAGACGGCGCCATCAGCGACGGCTCCGGAGGGCTGCCTACTTTTGACTTGCTGTTACTTGAGCCAGCATTACCGGGAATTTCGCTTCCTTTATTAAGTACGGCTAATTTTCCATGATAGAAGCACACATGCTGTATGAGTTTTCCCGCGGGTTTTTCCAGACTATTCAAAATCCCAACTTCCGGTTTTCCCCGTTTTCCAGGTTGGCAGATACCCTATTCATAAGAGAGGGGGAGGGAGGAGGCGGTAACGGTAGGATACGCATCCGAGCAAGAGTGAAACAAATCAGAAAACGGTAAAACAAGAGTAACAAAAGAGAAACAGTCAGAAGAACAATAAGAACACAGCCAAAGCGCGTGTCAAAAAGAAAGAAAAAAGCACGGCGCTACGTCAGCCTGGTAAGGGTTGCATGGATAATCTAAGTTCTTGCGAAAAGCTGTCTGGCAAAATAGGCAGAGGGGGGGAAATCGGGCAGTACGTGATGTTACTATACATTTCTGTTGATGGCGCTGAAATGATTCTCTCTCTCTCTCAGCGCAGGACACCGGAATTGGAAATCAGCAGCACCAGTTTGGACATGAAAGAGAAGCGACACTGGTAGGCACGACGTCCGACAAGCCCTCCGGGTGTTGCTATCGCGAACAGGCGGCACCTGGGGCGACAGATCCGATAAAGGATCACCGGCATCGCGCCGACACGCTGCGTGAATGAACGCAGCAGGCCCGGAATAGAGCAGTCGGGGGGTGGCGGGGTGAGGCACGGAAGAGCTAGGGGCCGTTGCAAGTAAGTTCAAAACGACGCCCCTGGACGCGCTGCACGAACGACAAAGCCACTCTGCCTAGCGGATACGCGCACACGGGCCCGTTTGGGAGAATTGCCTGCTCTTTTCCATTCACTGCGTTCTTTAGCTTATTTTTTTCCATCGCTGATTAATTTATTCGGCTCGCAACCAATGGGGGAAAAAAGAGGCCGTTCTGTGCGTATACCGGGGAGCCGCGAGCAATTTCCAATTTCCACCCGAACGGCGATCGAGCACTTGGATGAGAATTGAAAACGGTTGAAAGGACCCTTTGTCCGTAATTCTGAAGCATTTTTCCGACAATACGGTTTTCCTATTCTATGCCCGACCCTCCGTCGAAATTGCGAGCCGAACGGCGAAAGAGGCACGCGCCAATAATGCGGCCTGCCCATTTCTTTCCCTTTTTTTAGCTTACAATCACGCCCTTATTTCGTGAGATTTGGTTTTCATCATCCAGTCGCCTTCACTAGCGACATCTGGGGCTATAGACACACATCTAAGGCTGGCCCGGGCGTCATACTTCGCACTTAATTGTGGATAATGCGCGTTTCCTTTTTATTCTTCATCTGCATGCAGCTTTATTACCTTTTTTTTTTTCTTCAAGGGGTCAGTGTTCGTGATGAGTGGTCTCAGCTAGTTCTATGGGCCCACTCAACGTTAAGAACTTTGGCCCGGCTGTTCTGTCTCGTGGCGTCCGTCCCCCTCCTTCCGCCTTTCAGGAGAGAGAGAGAGAGAGAGAGAGAGAGAGAGAGAGAGAGAGAGAGAGAGAGATAGAGAGAGAGAGAGAGGAGAGAGAGAGAGAGAGAGAGAGAGAGAGAGAGAGAGAGAGAGAGAGAGAGAGAGAGAGGAGAGATCTTGCGGCGGACCGAGCAATTCATACAGATGCCAGCAAATCGGATCGTCCGAGCGGCCCAGCATGCCGCAGTTAAGTCCCTACTGTTTTTAGTCCTCTGGTCTCACAAGGCCGGTGAAATGAACGCACGAAAGGCGATTTAAAGTTACGGGTAAAACTCTGCCTTTAAATTCGCCGTTCGTGTAGCGAATATTAAATAATCAGTGCCCTTCCACTCTGTGAATAAGGGTGACCAGAAGATTGGCGCAGTGCAAGCAGTGCACGAAACAAAACACGTGTGCTTGTAATTTGCGATTCAGCATAGTTCTTAGCTGATTAGCTGAATGAAACTTGGAAGGACTACAGTTTTAGTCTCGCGGACAAACATGGGACCGTCCGTTTCCCGCCTGCGTCGTATGCATCTTACCGTCCGTGTAACACACCAAGCGAAACCCCACTCGTCCACGGAGGACAGCAGTCAGGTCGCATCGGGCCGTGGAACGCCCACGTTCAAATCCCCCCCTCCCCCCCACTCCTACCAAAAACGTGTGTCAACGGTGAGCGCGTGAAGCCTGCCTGCGCGTGCACCCCCTCCCCCCCCCCCCCAACCCAACTGCACGCGTAAAGGAGCACGCATGCTTGGACGTGAAAGAAGTCGACCAAAACGTCACTCCGGGAGCCCATCAAGCTGGACGGGAACAACACCGGCAAAAACACCACTACAGGAGCCCTTGAGAAAGTAAACACGAAAGAAGCTGTAGATATAATGAGTTTTGCTATGGCCGGGTTTCACTACAGTGGATTTATATATTACCGCTATTGGCTCACGTCGGCGTTCCAAGCGGACAAGGTGCTTTTCATCCGGGAGGGATTCGCAGCTTGTCGACGAGGTGGGACTTGGGGCGGCAACGGCGGCGGCTTCCCGTTGTTTTCGCGCCAGTTCGCGCTTCTTCAATAGCGAGTTCTTCCATGCGTCCGTTCCATAGCCAGTTAAAAAAGCATCTGCTGATAACGGCGCTAGCGCCGTTATGAGTCGATTGCGCAACTTGTTAAAGAGGCGCCGCGGTTGCGAGGAGGGGGCAAGGGGCGATGGAGACCAAATCGGCGCCTCCGCAAGATGAAGCCGCGAAATCCTAGACATGCACAGCTTCACTGTAAAACAGCATCGATGTTGCACCGTCATTCGATGAGGGTTTAGTTTTTACAATAAGCAGGGAACTTGAGCCTGTCTTCACCGTCCTTGACTCCCGTATTTACAACAGTTCTCTCCCTACCACCCTTTCGCCATTAATCCAGTTCATCCATCTGTATCCTGAAACTTTGTGTATGCCGCCTTTTGTTGGCTTAGTATGTCTCCTTCCAGCTATAGTCGCAGCCACAGGCTGGTTATGAGACGAAAGAGACACGAAGACAAAGAACTATAAGCGAGGATAACCCGAGCGCCACCCCGTAGCTCTTCCTTACAGACAGCTGCAACACTCCCGTTAGTGTGTCGGGCAACGCTCCTCCGCCAGAAACGTAAGGCACTAGACAACAAAACGTATAAAGATAAAAGGCCCGAGAACTGTTCGCTGCTGCTACTTCCCCGTGCCCACAGCCGCCCCTCGACAGACATTCGTGTCTGGCCGACGTCGCTTCCCGCAGAAGCTGGGAAAAGTATGACGAGCCGCTTACCCGTCGCCTTGCATTACAATTCCACACCGCCAAGCACCTGCGCAACAGCGTGCAGCATTTCACCCGTAGGGAAAACCAGCGTAAGAAAAAAGGAGAGAAAGGAATGAAACGAGACACAACTGGAGACGAAAGAAGGCGCGGGGCTTCCCGAATCCGCCCCGACACAACCGCAGACGGCATGACCAGAAGCAGCGAGCGCCAGTACGTAAAACGCGCAGGTAAGGTGCAGCGAAGCAGCCCATTGACCGCGGAAGAGCCGCCGCTGCTGCCTTAATTTTCCTTTTTTTTTTCCCTCCGGCGTCTGCGTGTCGTGCGCGGTTACCGTGCGCCTTTCTTCCACAACGAATGCGGCGCAGCACGTATTGCGGAAACAGCGCGGGTGGATGAGCACGCAAATCGTTTCGGCCTCTCTCTGTACGAGTGTACGGGGAGGGCCGCAGGAGAGAGGGGGCTTGGAACCACCCTGACATTTGTTTGCTGCCTCTGCCCGCTGCCGAAGCTTTTGCCCGTGCAGGCGCCACTTCAGGGACCCTCAGCGAGATATTACTACCCTCTTGTACAAACATAAAAGCAAAGGGTTACCCGGGTGCTTAGGCATACCTTACTTTCTTGTGAGGCATTTTGCCCCCGCCTTTCGCACACACTTTTCAGCCATGACCACTAATAGGCGTCGCTGGCCTGCGACGGCGCGAAAGCTACGAGTGGTTGCTGATAAACTTTCGGGTGAATAACTACACGTTCTCGTAATCTCGCTGATTAATTTAGTGAATATGCGGCACTCAATGAAAACACCCAATAAATACTGGCATTACACAGGCACGGCGGTTATTTTTGGATGCAGTCATTCTTGTCCGCATACCAGTATTCACTCTATGTAGGGAATTATGTTTCTGGGGAACAGTCCACGACGGAGTTTTGACACACCCTTCGGCAAATACCTGCTATGACAGCATCCAGTACGATCCTGCACGCGGCACTTTTACAGGCCGGTGTTACGAACTTTATGCACTGTATGCTTGTTGACTGAAAGACACGCGGCAGCCCCCCCCCCCCCCTTTTTTTTTTCACCCTCTTAGAGGACGAGAGCAACAGCCTCCACCTGATAAAGAATGGTAACAGGCGCAGCGGGCACAGAGCGCCTTTCTCCATCACTTTCTCAGGCGCCCGGAGAAGGATGGAATGCTTTCGCGGTGCTAGTGTTCAACGTTTCTGACCCATTTCTGGTATAGCAACAAGCACGAGGCAACATGTTTCGTTGCAGCTCTGAGGTGCGCCACCAATGCACCGTTCCAGTCTCCAAAACGCATAAGAAACATCCCGACCAAGAAAATAAAGAAGGAAAAAAATTGGCCGCGTATCTGCTCCTTTCGTTGCAAATGTCGTCAAAGACGATAGTCTTTGTAGGCATTTGCAAAGGAACTGCCCCCTTCGCTTTCCCTCCGCTCAACCTCTCATGCTGTTCCTCTTCCGTCGCGCTCATCCCAAAGTAAACACACTAAAGTTTGCTTCCAAGGCGATTGAAGTTACCGCGTTCCACACTGCTACAGGCGGGGTTCCTCGATTGCCAGCGCTCAGTACGGCGGAGACGCGCGTGAATGGAGGCGCCGACTACAAGGTTTATAGAACCGCGTGGCCGTGCCGCCACGTGCGTTCCAAGCAGAACGTGGAACCCTAGCTAGTGGAACCTTTCGTTGCTGTTGCCGCGTGATTTTTCATATGCCGCCAGGAGGCGGCGGTTTTCTGCAGTAGATGTAGAATATCATTTGCTATCGAAAAACCAAGCACCCAGCAATTTTTTAATAAAGGAACACTGTAAATATCCCTTGTTTACTAATTTCCTGTCTTATATTTGCGTAATGCCTTGTTCAACAAAGTTGACAAGTATGAACATATAAACCGGGCTTAGACGTTTACATTTGGCTGTGAGTATATAATACTATTGCGCACTTTGGCCGGGTGGCTGAATCGAGTTACAGACAGACAGACAGACATACAGACAGACCAAAATTTCTGGGTTTAAGTAGCCCAAGAAGGACTATCATCTTTAAAAACGCCGAAACACAGCTGCAGTGCTTGAAGAACGCCGAGGACACCCAACCAAGACGTCACTCCATCCGCGGCAAACAAACGGGCGGCGATTATAGCCTTCTCCCGCAAGCCACACAAATCTGCGAACGCTTGGAACCAAGCCCGTCCATGCGTCCCTAACCCATCACACGCCCCAGTGTCGCTATTTCGTTGTCGCCCTACCAGAGATAAGCCCCCGGCGAAGAATACACGGATTAGCTGCAACTCGCCATTAGCGAACCCGATTCGCTGATCGTCGACGCTCAAAAGTTTTCGGGACAAACAAGGTATTTCCTCTCTCTCTCTCTCTCTCTCCTCTCTCTCTCAGCATCTCTCTCTCTAAGGAGGCGCAGCGAGAGCCGCCTGCGTGGGTGGTGGTACCTTACACTTCAACAGAACTTGTTGCTGAGCTAGTTGGTTCACAGCTACGGTGGCAAAGAACAAGGCGCAACGCAGACGTGGACGAAGAGCGGGGAATGGCGCCTGTATACGTCGCTTGTTTCTCTCTTCGTACACGTCTGCATACAGCGCCCATAAACTCCCGCCCCAGTCGACCTGCTGCAGCCGCGGCAGACAAAGTACGCACACACAGCGATATGAAAAGCGATCCCGAAACCCACGCCAGCCGAAGGGAACCTCAACCTCCTCCAAGCAAAACAACAACGCGGGTGCGGCCGCGGGCAAGGGTGGCACAGATTCGCTCTCTTTACTCCACGCATAGAGGGCGGGAGAGAGATATGGAGAAATACAAAGAACGAAAAAAAGCGTGACGAAGCCCCTCATCGCCCGAATGCGCGGCATAACCACGCAGAAAAACCAGCGGGCGGCGGGAGGATGGAGGAAACTGGAAGATGAAAGAGACAAAAAGAGAAAGAGAAACTAGCGGTTGATGCGCTGTAACGCTGCGGAGAAGAAGCAAGGAAAGAAGAGGAGAAAAAAAAAAAGGCGCAGTCGAGGAGAAAGCAATGGCCAGAACATCCGGTTGAGTCAGCGGTGGCCCGGTCGGCTACTACTACGCTAAAAGCGCCGTCGACCTCAGCGCCAAGCCGGCTACTCGCCACGGGCGCTAACGGCGGCGTTGTGGCATATCGCGCGGAACGCCGCCCTTCCGATGCCGCTGGCCCCGGCACGGCATGGGCTCCTCGTCCGACCCGCGTGACCCCTTTCGATCCCCCCTGCTTCTTCGTTCTTCTGAAAGAGTCAACTGAACAACAACAAAAAAAAATTCGCAGTGTTCCGTCATTCACTGCGAGGCCTAACGCTGCACCTACTAAACTTTTAACGCTTATGCACGCACGCACACACAAGAACGTAAAATTACAAACTTTTAAAGGCGCCCACTTTGCCCACCCTCGAATTCCAAACAGGTCAGAGAGGACGACGAGAGAAGAGAGAGAGAGAGAGAGAGAGAGAGAGAGAGAGAGAGAGAGAGAGAGAGAGAGAGAGAGAGCTGTTTACAAATGAAACGGTGCCCCACCCCCGCACATGCACTTGGGAGACCGATTCCGATAACGCGCCGGGACCTAGAGCATGTCTATTTATGCTCGCGCGAAAAACACGCAAGCACTGCGTGACCTTTGCGCGGTGATCGGAGAGGTAGTATATGGACAAGAAAAAAAGACAAGGATAAAAAGGACGGAATGGGTTTTTCACCGACTCGCCAGTCGTGCGACCGCCTCGATGTTGGCCCTGTGCAGTTAAAACGTGGGGCGCAAACAGCCCCCCTCTAAAACCAGTTACCAGTGCATAGATGCTGGAATAGATTCTTTACACACAGACATTACAGCCGGATTACGGATTAATTCTAGATCTCCTGGGTATCTAACAGCGCAGAGAACATGGGTACCTTTAAAATACCGATACCCACAGGCGTTCTTGTTTTTCGCCTCTATCGGTAATGCAGCGGCCGCGACCACGACTAGAAGTCGCACCATCTTGTTCAGGCTGCAGGACGTCCGGCCGCCGGACCCCAGATGTCGTGGCCGCCGGGCTGCGCCCGGTAGCGGGACGGAGCCCACGAAGCCCTGGATTCTTACCTAGACGCCTCGGGACTCATCCCTGCATTCCGCTTCCTGCCGCAGTGATTTCATACTAAAGTCTGTGGGCGGAGCTCCAGAGACTTTCCTTTCGTTTTTGCTTTCTTTAGTCTCCTGGTGCGTGCGTGCGTGCGTGTGTGTGTGTGTTTTATTACTACCTTACAGCCTCTCTCCTTTGCCTCTCCTATCCATCTTTCTGACATGCCCCCCCCCCCCCCCCCCCCCCCCAAAAAAGTAGGCGTTCCAGTGTCCACCCCTAGGTGTGACAAATTACGCCTGCTGTGGACATTCCTTTCCATTTTCTGATCAATAAATTCATTAATTTATTGTTCAGCAGCGCGACGCCCTAGCCACTGAGCCACAGCGGGAGGGTCAGTGTAGTAGATACACCTAAGCCCCAGCACTTTCACAAAGGCTGTATGAACAGTAAAACACAGGCTCAGCGCCTCCTGCACGATGTCAACGCAGCATGCGCTGCAACAATGCGGACGAACGTGGTGTGGCGGCAGGACAAGACGGAATCAGGGATGTGAAAATGCGAAGCGTGGGAAGCTTATTTCGATGCGTTTCGCGAGAAAAAATGTCGCGCACGCAAAACTTGGTAGAACTCCTCGCAGGTCGTTGCTTTTATAGAGTGGTGTCCCCGCAACGGCCACGATCACGGCGGGTAAGCCAAAAAACGTACACGCGCGAAAAAAAAAAAAAAAAATTCGACGAAGCACACGATGGACAGTTCCACTCTTGTGCGCACTCGCTATCACCTCGCTAAGAGTGATGCCGACCTTGCATGTGTAACTGTCCCGTCGTTTTTCGATAACAGACTTCACACGCAGAACTTGGTATGATTCGGAAAAAGGGGAAAAGTTTCACGCTATTTCTGCTGCTTGCTGTTCTATTTACGGCTGCGTGCCTGCAAGCAGACACGAGGGCGACGTGTTTTGACAAGAGGCACGGCACACGCAACGTGCAGCGACAGCTGGCGTTCACCAGCTCGAACAACTGAATTACGCATGACTCAACAGCACATTCTATCATCAGCTGTCAGCTGCCAGAGCTATCGCTGACAGCTGCCGCAGCCACGCTCGGCCACAATTGATCTGTGCGCTCTGCAGCAGCGACCTTGCCCCTCTGCGTGCGCTGATGGCGACTCCGGTGTAGCGGTTCAGTGCACGGCCAGTTTGTTCCCGTTAATCTAGTGCAAGTTACAGCCCGATATTTTAATTGCACGTGTGCAAATGAAACGCCAAGCCGGCCTGTTTACTCCACCATCTCCTGGAGAATTTATCCGTACATTTTCCCATATAAGCCGAGTTTCTCAAAACGTTATGCGGCGTTTCAGTTATATTTTCAGCGTGGAGCTCCCCCGCTCACAGTCAAAAAGAGGTCTCTGCCCTTTTCTTTTTCGCCTTCTCTCAATTCTGTGTTTTCGCGTCGACGCAACGCATGAGCTACATTACCGGGCGCGCCTCAAGTTTCGAATCATTTTGAAAAATAACTATTATTCCTCAAATGCGCACGAAGTGTGCGCACAAAGTGCACTGCGCAGCCTTCGCATAGTCATCATCATTATCATCAGCCTATATACTCCCACAGCTGCCTCTCCCATAAATCTCCAATTACCCCGGCCCTGTGCTAACTGCGACCAATTTCTTCCCGCAAACTTGTTGATCTAGTCTGCCCATCTAACTTTCTACCGCCCCCTGCCACGCTTGCCTTGGATCCACTCTGTTACCCTCAATGACCACCGGTTATCTTGCCTTCGCATTACATGCCCTGCCCACACCCTTTTCTTCTTCTTAATATCCCCTGATATGTCCTTAACACGCGTTTGTTCCCTGATCCACTCCGCCCTCTTCTTGTCCCTTTATGTTACACCTGTCACTCAATGAGTCGTCCTCAATTTAAGTTTTAAGTACTTTCCCACCTAGAGAAAATCGACCCCGAATCTTTTTTCTCAACCAGGGCTATGTATTTTGTTTGAGTAACGGTGTCACGTGTTCTCTACCTTCACTTACATCCACGAAGAGCGTGACGTCACCTAACCGTTTCGTCACTTCAGGAACTAAAACTTCTACACTAAGCATCATGCTAAAGAAGCCTTAACATAACGGGTCGTATTGCGGCCCGCGGTACACGCTGTTATATGCCAGGCCCGCAACACTAACAACATCCACCCATTACCTCTGGATGAAAACGGGCACCGACATATTCCGATGTATGTGAAAAATGGTGTTCATTTTCGGATAACTCGGTCCTCGTCTAACACGGGCAACACGACCGCTTAAACGTCGCGTAATATAAGGGTCTGCTTCAACTCCGTGAGCAGCTACATAGACAGTGCTCCCGATGGGCCAGTGGAGCCATTTTACCGCCCATAAACCCTCGAAGGCGGAGTCCATTTTACTTTTAAGTATTATCGATTTAGTTTTCATAGCTTTCCCGTACCTTCCGAAACCCTGACGAAATACGGCCTGCCGTTCAACATCGGCTCGATTTAATTTAGCTTGCCTCTAGGTTGAGCTCTTCCAGTGCCTCTTATTCACATCGTCGTTCGCGAACGCTAATCTCGCAGTTTAGTGAGTGCCGTAATGTCTCTGCCACGGCGCAGTCATTTGTCTGCGTAGAGCCATGGCTCGCCCATACACGGCGGTGAAAAGAAAAGGTCACATCAGAGCTAAAAAAAAAAAACGAATATAGTTTTCGCAAAAATGAAACAGTAGCACCAACGACCAGAAAGAGCGAGCGAGAGAGCGAGAGAGAGAGAGAGAGAGAGGATGAGAGGAGAGGAGAGAGAGAGAGAGAGAGAGAGAGAGAGAGAGAGAGAGAGAGAGAGAGAGAGAGAGAGAGAGAGAGAGAGAGTCCAAAAGGGGGCAATCAACCAAAGGGAAGAACAAATGCAAGAAGCGGCACAGGAGTGGAAGAACAAGAATAAAAAGCTGGAGGAAGAGGAAGCCATCAATCGATCCGGCACAAATCCCTGGCTGTCGTAAGCGGCGGCAATTACAGGTTCGAGGAAGAGGACGGGGAAATAAAGAAAGACGAGTCGGCCGTCGCTTCTCGGATCCCTGCAGATATGGCCGTCTGGCTGCATGAAAGACCGTCGCTGTCTTTCAACCGAGGGTGGCGGGGAGGAGAGGTGCGCAATCCAAATACCATGGGAGCGAAGGTGTACGAATAAAAACAAATTGCAGGAAGGCCCGGATCAACGGCGCCTGTGCGGCTGGAAGGAAATCTATATCGGGCATTCCCTGAAGCTCGATGAGAAGAAGGATTCGCAAAAGCCGCGAAACGTATACGCGCTCGGCACCTCCGAGGATCGGAGAATAAAGTTGCCAGGGTGAAGTGCTAACTGCACGAAAACATCGCACAAAATAAACAATATAATTGACCGCACGAGTATACGCACGTATTTTTGTACGCTGGAACAGTTCTGCTCGCTTTATCGTCCGTTAGTGTTCTCCTCTAACAATGTGAGTACGACTTTTGTTTCGTATTTTCGTCAAACGTGTTACGACAATACAGAAACACGGTACTCGTTCTGCCTAAACACCTCCAAAGCTACTGTGACTCCTGCAGGAGGAACTGCAATTTCGCGTCGCAAATAAGACGCTCACTGAGGCAAACTGTCCGGTGACCGATTTCCGCGTGTCCTGCACACTCCTCGCACGGCTATTTGACATCCATTTTTTTCCCTCGCGCGCTGCATGGGACTTACCGTCCGAGAATTACGCGCCGACTATCCAGACCGGTAAATCGAACGGCGCTCTTGACGCCGCCTGGACAGCCCGGGATCAGCGAGCCGAAAGCTCTTGGGCAAGGTCTGCGTGCTAGGCTAATGGCCTTGCCCTCCAGTCGCGCTGCTTTGGGATCGCTTACGTTGGCCGCCTCGGGCGGCATTCTCCCGCGTCGATGCCATGTGCTCGCGGGCGTGTGACGAAAGCGTACTCCTCCTCATCGGAAGAATACGTCACCCAATTTCGAACAGTACGACTTACCTGCCCGCCTAAGATCACACACATACACACAACACACCGCGGAGGACGAGATTGGCCAAGGAACGAAGGGTGCACACAGCTGCGCATGCGCAGCTCTCGTTGGCCACGAGTGCGAGGAGGGTCCAGGAATCCGCAGCAGGTTGCACTTACCTGTAAAGGAAGAAAAGAGAAGGGGAGGAAACGTTAGCGGGTAGAAAAGAAGAAAATAATTAAGGCAAATCTCGGCGCACTCACGGAGCACGTTAGGCCTATTACAACGAACGAAAATCAAGAAGGCCTACCTTCAGTTACTTTTAATTATTCAGCCTAGTAATGAGGTAATTACACACCCATTAAGCACACTAAATCGGGAGGCATAAGAGTTCGACGAACCGACGCCATGCCTTTACCTTGGCTGCACTAGCAGAGTTTAATGGGCGCATTATGCAGTCCCTCGCCTCTCCATGGGAAGGAACCCCGCGGCAAGTGACACCGACGCCACAGAGGTCAAGTGTCGGCGTTCTTTTACGGCGCCGCCGCTGTTGTAACACCGGGGGATGACGCGGTCAATTTCCGCTTTCGTGTTGTTCTTGCCGTGGGAACCCGATCGGGGCGCGCGCGGCCAACTTCCGTATAATGGTGCGCGCACGAGGGGCCACACCAAGCACCACGGGGAGGTCACGCGTGACTCACCCTCACCACCGCCACGCCAGGTAAAGCCGGAGTGGCGGCGCACGGTGCTAATGGCTGCGTCCGCATTTGACACACATCGCGTTCGGAATCGGAAGGCGCCGATCGTATCGCAACGTCAAGGTCGCGCCGATCGCTTCCCGCATGGCCGAAGAAGGAACCGCGCCCACAGGTTCGCGAGACGCGCCGAATGAGCGGTATCGATGTTCTCAGAAGATCGCAGTTTAATGACGCCGCTGCAATCAATCGCCACACTGCAATGACGCTGATACGATCGCGCAGCTGCGCATTCAGAAGACTGCGCTCACCTCGCTTCGGAGAACAGGCGCTGAGAGCGGAAGAGCCGATATAGGTTATAACGATAACAAACGAACGAAACCATAAGCGCTCGCAGTATACGTTCGTGCGTACTGGCATTTTGTTACTGCATGCCGCTGTTGCTGATCACTCAACGACAGGGGGCCACGTTCGGCCCAAAACTGCCCTGTTTTGAATAGATTAGTCATCTACTATGCACCCCCTTCCCAAACGAACGCACACAAAAAGCAGTACGAGGACTTGTTCCGTTCCCGTTTGACAACGTCGTCGCAGCTAGGGACCTCAACCGTCTATAGTGCAATTGCCCCAACGTTCACTGACACGGCTTGTGAGCTAAAGTTTCGAAAGACGGAAAGAAAAGGCGCCATGCTGAACTCTTTCGCCAGCCAGGTAAAGGAACGAAGCACGAACAGTGTGGAGCACAGATAAGGCGAGCTACCCGGACAGGTGAACATTTCTACATTAGTTTACAGCACGCGGCGGAAAACGGGCGACATTAATTGTAAAATTATCATTAAGCCTCCAAATACAGACAGCATCGGAAACGACCAGAAGACGGCAATGGCACATATGGAAAACTCCAGGTCAACGCTAAATGAATAAAACGAGCTGTCGCCGCACGGAAGTCCACATGTTTTTGCTTCTGGGTGTTGAGGTCTTGAAGGTGCATGTGGAATACACAATAACTGTTGCGATGGTATAGGTAACAACGCGCATTCCACTTGAAAACTGCGCCCACAGCGCTACCGGGAAATCCGCAACCACCCATTAGGTTAGCGCTTTATTACCATAGATAGCGACAGGGGAAACTTGCTCTGTGCACGATAAAGAACTTCCGCCGCGAACTCGAACCGCCCCACACCGTTACCGAAGAAATAGCCAATCTCCTAGTGAATACCCAAGCAAAGCGCTGCGTGTTTTACAGCGAAGCCGCCATCTCCGAAGCGGTTCGGGTGCCTCGGAAACACCGTCCGCCGGCAGAGAAAAATGAACTTCGCACAGCAGAAACGCCCCAAGGCACTTCGCCGGTGTGGCGGGTGAAAGATGTGCTTCGCTTCCGTCAAGCGTCCACCAGAATGCAAAGTATAGCTGCCGCATGTAATGGTTCCACACGTACTCATCTCAAGGGGGTACGCCACAGCTCCCAAACAGAGCGGCGAAAGAAATCTGGGGGCGAGGCCGCGGCGAAGAGGACGACGCAGTAGCCTCGCTCTGGCAGCGTCCAGGAAACCGGACTTAGGCCCACGCCGGTCTCCTCCTTGGAAGAAGAGAAGGGCGGCCCATTATGCAACGGAGCAGGCGCGCTTACGTAGCGCCAATCCATTCTCGCCCCGGGCCCGAGACAACCGTACATCCTTCCACCGACCTCCCTTTCATGCTGGCCGCTGCACGGAGGTACGCAAGAGGCACGGCGTCGGAACCGGTTCCATAAAGAACGTCTTTCCCCCTCCTCCTTCCTTTCTTAGGAGCGAACAGGAGTTGGACTTTAAGCGGACCGTTTTGGGGCGCAAATTGTTCCGGTTCTTGACCTCTTTCCGCTTAAACCACGGCCTCGGTGGGCAGAGAGGATGAGAAGGGCGAGGCTGGAGAGCTCTGGAAGGTCGCACGTGACAGAATGCGTGCAGTGGAACAGCGCGACCGCGCCGACAGCATCGTTTTACGAAGCGGGACTACCTGTCGAGCGTGTCGTTTCCTGCGGCCACCGGGAAGTGGGTGAAGCAGATCGAAGGTCGCACTCCGTAAAACAGGACGCCTCGTTGGGCGGTCGGAATAGTGGGGCAGAATTAAGACCGTAGAATGTCACGCAAACCCCGCGAATCACTAACGGTTGGCGCAAAAAAAGGGCCATTAGCTTTCTGCCTGAAATATCTCTGTGTGCGTTAATTAAAGTCGACATTCTGAAATCGGCTAATTCAACCATTCGCTACATCGAACGCATTAAGCAGCCCCGCCACCCTACCCATCCACCGCTATATAGAATATAAATTACTTATTTTGGCCGAGGAACCACGCCGCATTGCTTAGATCGACCTGACAATGGCTGGGTCAAGGCGTACGCGCCCGGCAACTTATTTTGCTTGAGGAGCTCTGTGTCAGTGTGAGCTTGAAGGAACGTACCAACGCTTTTAGCAGAATGGCGGTAAAGTCACGCTTCGAGACCAAGAAGCGACGAAACATCACGGCCCGTGATCACGGCTACTTATTGCCAGCAATTAAATCGATTTAACTTCGTTCGCTTTGGCCGCCAATAGCGAATTCGACCTTCCGGGTAATTTGACCGTGTCTTGCTCCCCCACACAAGGATGAAATTGAACGCGGCCTCTAGCCCTTGACCCCGACTTTGGTCGAAATGGTGAGCTTCAGCCTGGGCTCCAATTCAACGTCCAATACAAGAAGGCCTGCATTTTTCGGAGCCTCTTTAAGAGGTGTCGGAATCACACAACTTAATCCGCCGATGTGCTACGCCGTCAGCTAACACTTTGAGGAGCAAAAGCGCTCGCATTATTTTCGTTATCCCCACCCGCCACATTGGACGTCAATGCAAGCCTGCTGCCGAGAAGCACGCGGCCAACGCCGTCCCGATTAGCAGGCTTGCGCGGCCAATGATAAAGGTCACGGCAGTGGGCCGATTGCGCGTTTCCGTTGGTCGCTGTCTAAGATAGAAACAGCTATCATAAACGGCGACCAACACGGAGTGCGGAATTTGTCCACTGGCGTGGTGTTTACCAGTCAGTTCAGCATGCAGGCCTGCTAATCGAGACGGTGTTGGCGGCGCGCGGCGGAAAACAATGATGCGTACCACATCGGCCACCCGGTTAGTTTCTGCAACGCAGCACATATTCCGTGATAGAAACAATGCCGAGGCCGAGGGCAAAGAGAACAACAACAACAAAAGAGCTCGTCGCCCATGCGCACAAAGGGCACACAACAGCTGGCGATGGAGTAAGAGGGGTCAACCAGGCTCGACGAACTGATAAGGTGCGGCCAGCGCGTGGCGGTGGCGTGACCAAATCTCCGGCGAGATTTACGTGGACGCCAGACGATGGGCGCGGCGAGAGACGTGGAAGGTTCGTTAACAGAAGAACTCCGTCATTGCGCCGTTGCTGGCGAATCACCACGCCCGAGCAAGAGCCAGGAACCGAGGACGTGCCTACAGGATTCGCGGGACTGCTCTTCCTTGCTGATAGCCAATCAACCGACCCACAAAGGAAAGCGGATAAGAGGAGCGTTACGGGGAAAGCGAAGCAAGCGGCGCTACCGCGCCACTCAGGCTTCAATCAAGCCTTGATTCGCAGTACACGGCACTCCAATCAGCCACTAGTTCTCGCGTTTGCCCATTTCCTCTTTTTGGGTGCCCCTGATATTCACCGAGTTCCTCGCATTGTCCCTTGTCCGTGTCCAAATACATCGGCAACACTTTCCTCCCCTTTCCAGCCCCGCTTCCCGAAAGAAAAAAAAAAATGAACCGGGAACTTTCCGGCCTTCTTGAGAGGAAAAGCGTAAAAAGTGAGGAGACGGAAGCAAGCTTTGAAACAGCGAAGCGCTTCCAAAGCAACCGAAAGAGGGTTTCCTGTGCCACGCACTTTTAATATAAAAACAAAGAACACAAGAGCGACCTAAACGCGCGGGAAAGGAGACGAGCATGTGTATCTTGAAGTGCTGAGACAAAATGCTTCACGAGCGAAACACGTTCTTTGGAAGCATCTGCGATTACAAAAACAAAAACAAATTTTGAGAGAGAGAGAGAGAGAGAGAGAGAGAGAGAGAGAGAGAGAGAGAGAGAGAGAGAGAGAGAGAGAGAGAGAGAGAGGAGAGAGAGAGAGAGAGAGAGAGCAAAGAGAGGGGAGAAGAACAAATCAAGAAAGCGGCTCAGGAGTGGAACGAGCTGAAAAGACAATGCCACAGATGAAGACAAACGAGTGGGGGTACATCAGGTGCAAGAAGAACCACGCTAGATCTCAGATTGTTCGCCGTAAGCGTAGTACACGAAGGCTCAGCGAGGGATATCCTTGTAGGATAAGCGTGTGGATAATCGGAAATCAAATTACGGCCGTGCACCTGCCTTCATTTGTAGAGCCAAAAAGAGTGCGCCGTGCTTTTGTGGTGAGCAATTTTGTGGGCAAAACGTCAATACGCAATCGAGTGCTTGCTTATACATATCTCACTCTGACACAACAGCGGTCGCAGAGAAACTGCCCCCCTGGTAGTTCGAGCGAGCTGGGCCGACGGCGAGGGTCAGCTTTTGCCGCGTGGATGTATAACTCCGAATGGGGGACGCGATAGCTCTCGTCGCACAGGCATCACGTGGACGACCACGATACAGAGCGACACTGCACTGAACGTGGGACAACCGCCAGCGGCTGCCCGGCCCAACACCCAGCGGCAATGATAATGCTACCGCACGGCACAGGCACACGAGTCGGAGCCGGCCGCTGCACAGCAAACCTAGGGGATCAAACAGGGCGGCATTTGCACTAGCCAGTTGTCTTTCTATATAAAGTAACGTAGCTTGTGCCCGGCAACACTACGCTACAATGCCATTTTTAATGCGATAGCTGCGTAATGAAGACAAACTAACACGGTTGCGTGCCATCCACTGTCCCGCCACAAAAACCACCTGCAAAGGATGCTTCACTGCAAGCGCAGTCATATTGCGAAAAAGCCAACCTCACGAAGGTGAGCACGAGTGGGCTACGTGAGCCAAAAAAAGCTTCATAATTTCTTACGGGAAAACATGGTGTTGTTCACGCCCGTAGATCCTACCTTGCACTGCACCCTCCACCCTCCCCCATTACAGGCCTAGGCTGTTCGTGAAGAGGTACACTCAGCTTACTGAGAGTGAGATGCGTTGGTATTCCGTGGCTCTTGCATGGAAACGCCTCAAAACAGCGACAGCTTTACTTCACAGAGTGCGTTCAGCAGCGACGGCTTACTTAATGCTTTCGCGATTATGTCCTCAACCACGTGTACGCGGTATCCACTGCTTAGCAGGCAAACCGTCGCAAGTAGTGTCTATGCTATCCTTGCCTTTGTTAACAGCTAGCTAAATTAAAGCACCCGTTCAAGCCGTGCTTGCGCTACTGTGGTATTGCGCCTCAAATATGGACTGCAGAATCAAGCTCCATTTCTTATATGCGTAGTAGCGAAGCAGTTGATCAACGCTCCTGGCCGGAATTTGACGCATTTCGGTCACGCACCACCAAACAGCCGCAAAGGTTGATGTCTCAAAAAAATTATTCCTTCCTTCTTTCGCGTAGTATGGCAACAGACGTAAGACAGTTGGACTGCCATTGCAGTTAATTAAGGTTTCGGGACACCGCGTAGATGAACGCACACACGTCGACAACAGACGCCTAGTCAGTCACACGAACGAGCCAGCAGGAGGGACGCTCTCGGCACCAGCGAATGAAAACACACGACAACGCTGGACGCTGGGTTGGAGGATGATTCCGTACACGCTGCTGGGCGCACATCGTAATGGCGCCCACGTCAAACCACGCCCTGTAGCCGAAACAGCGGCCTGAACGAGACGAGCGCACAGATGGCCCCGTCCATATTCCCGCGTTCCCCGTACCCCATGAGCGGTGTACGGGAGACGCGGGAATATGAACGGCCACCGCACGCAGACGGTCGTTTAAAACAAGTTGGCTTCGGAAGCTTTCCAGAACTTGTCAGGAAGTAGAATACCTTTATTTTTCACCAATGTGGAAAATTTCACAGCTAGGAGAAAAACACGAGGGGGACTATAATTCCCGTAGGGGTAGCTGCATATCATACGTATTGGGAAAGGGAGGGGGGGTGTATCGAGGAAATCTAAGGAGTTATCTCGCGGTACCCTCCCAATCACGGAAAAACAAGCAAAACAGGTGGAAAAGAACGGCACAATTACACGACCATTCCAGTTGAAAATGTAAGCCGTAAGTACGAGGCCCGATAATGTAATCACGTGATTTCCAGTTTAGCGTAAAAAAAAAAATAAAACGACAATCAAGGGGGAATATCACATAACCAACCACACAGAAATACGTTTTTGGGAGATCCGTCCTAATTGCACCACACGAAGAAAAAGAAAGAAAATGAAAGAGGGGGCAAGGAAAGCGACAACTTCAAACGCGCACTTAACACTTCCTGGTAAGCCCAATTTTGTCAGCACGGTGGCGCACCTGGCTGCCAATGCAGAGTATTACAGTTAAACGTCGCGATCGCGACCGACTTGCTGCGCCGTACGCTCATGGCCTCGCAGAAACGGCTCAGCTTTCCTCTGAACAAGCGTACAAGGCAAAGCTCCTCGTGTCCTGGAGTCCAGACAACGCGATGAAACTGATTCGGTGTTTTTGGCTCTAGTATTTTTAAAACATTTGTGAATTATTCCACCTATGATGTTCTGCGTAGCCTTTTTGGAATCTGTGACTATTTGGAGGCTCTCGTTCTTATGCTGCCCATATTCGCCTCTACAACAAAAGCCCACGCGAGTTCCGCTCCATTCAAGACAGCGATCATGAGGGGAAAAGAGGTTACAGCTCCTTATTTTGCCACCCTAGAAAAGTGCAATGGCGAAGGCCGGCGGAGCCCTTTGTCGTACCGTACTGCTCCGAGATATACTCGCATCAAAAACCTCAAAATGTCCATTAACACGCCGTGATAACTCCGTGTGAACGCCGAGCCGCTCCCTCGAGCCTAGGCCTGGGTATTACAGAGAGCCTCGCGTTCTCATTTAACAGCGTTTCCTAGTCGACGAAGATTCTCTGCGCGAACATCCCCCTAGAGACCGGTGCGAGCGTCGCGTAAAGCTACTCTAGGGGCCTTAGCGTCGCGAACGCGTGCTTCGCTACAATGAGCAGACCGTTTCACGACGTTTAGGGGATTTCGCCTGTCCCCCCCGGTCCTTCTCTCTCTCCAACGCTGATGCTTCCTGATCCTAACCGGCCATGAAGATCCCTAAACGACCTTCGCCAATAAAATACGGTCACGGCACCCGTGGGACGCCTTTGCCAGCTGCATCAACCACACGGCATTGTCGCGCCTCGTGAGCTGTGATGCAGAGACAATTTTATTACCGCTGTTTTATCCTTCTGAATATAAAATTTTCTTCATGTTTTTCATCATTATCGTCGTAATTGAAGACGACGGTGAGAGTGCGGCGTTCCTTTTGTTCATGTCTTGCACGGAGGAAAATTACTGTATATCCATCTCGTTTTTTTCCTCTCCGCTATTCACCCTGTCGTCCCACTTCACTCTGCTGCTTACGTACTGTACTTGTCCCTTCAACGCACCTCAGGTCCTTTATAAGTATGTTTTTTTATTAATTCAAACTAAAGTAGCCTCTATTGCTTTTCATCTCAGCGTGCCTGCTACCCCTATTACACTGTACTCTTGCCTGACGCCTGGGAGTGATTCGATGAGCCTTCTGGCAAGGAGTGAATTGACCATCCTCGCAGTGCCCCCGAGTCCTCCGCGCTACCCCATCGATACCGAAGCGGGCACCAGAGCGGGGCGTGTACGCCGAGAGCGGGACCCCGCAGCGCTTGGCCCACGCAGTCGGCCCTCGCGGAGCAGCAGGAGCACGAAGAAGGAGCGGGGGAGAAGGGCCGGAAAGGGGAGGCGTAGGAAGTCGGTCGAGGATGTCCGGCAACAACAAGGCCCGCCGCGCCACGCCCCGGAGGCCGTTCACCTCCCCTCCGACGAGGCGAAGAACTGCCGGCACACACACGGGAGAACCACCGGAGGGAGCCCGCAAGATGGGAGGAGACGAGAGCCGGCAAGAGAAGTACAGCGCTGAAGCGGCGATTAGCCCCGGCTGCTGCTGCTGCGGCCCCAGTGGCCCTGGAAGAAGGCTCCTCCGAGGCCCTGCTCATATGCATGCACGAGGACGCTGCGGAGGCAGTACGCGGCAGTGGCGAGCGCGGAGAGGAGCGACCTGCCGAGGTGCGGTCGTCGGCCCCATTCTTCATCGCCCCGCATCCGGACGCGACACCGCGCGGGGTCGCGGCCACTCGGCGAGGGCGTGCCATAGCGCACGGGGTTAAACGGCCGACCTTCGGGGTGGCCCACCTCGCACGTGCGGGGGGAAGCTTTCCGACAGGAGACCGGTGTCATTCGGCGAACACTCGGGGCGAACCGTTGCTGCGCGTCCGCTAAACGACTGCTTCCGAATCACTGGCGATAAGAAGCCGCAGTGACAGCTGTAAACGAACGCATCATTAGTGGCTTTCAAATGTTCACTTAGCGACGTAGCCGCGAACGCATGCACCATTAGCGCTCTCGCTGCGCTAAGTGATACCCAGAAAGGCCGTCCTCCCGTATCGTCAGCCCGCCACAGTTAGTCACAAACGACACGCTCATCGGTGTCAGAACAAATTCTGATGCTTAGCCCACCACCTCTCGAAGAGTCTCATTCGTAAAAGAAAAATTCTAATCACGTTCTATCCGAACCTCACGCATGACACCTTCACCGTCTTCGCAGCTACTCGGCCAATAATGTCAAGTTCAAACGGAGCGAGACAGCACACGGCGCGGATATATAACGTGCACGATTCACTCGCTGCCCGCAATTAGTTCGGTCGCTTCATGATGACCTAACAAAAACAGGCACCGACAACCTGCGTAACTGATTTAAATTAGTGTCAACCTTGGACACTGAATGCGACAGGATCGCAGCGTTCAAGTAGCCGTCCAAGCGTTGCCTTGAAAGATTCGGACACGCATCGCGGCAAAAAGCGCTATCGGCCCACCTCTCCCACCAACATTCGCGCTTAAGCTGACAAGCAGTACAAAGGTCCCAGTCTCTGATTTATTGCCTTAATTTATTTCTAAAGCCACTTCTCTCTTTCTTCCTCTCCTTAATGCCTACTTTTTCCGCGGTTTACGGAAGGGCGGGAAAGGGGGAATTACAAGCACAAACGGGCTTTAACCGGAGGCACGCGAGGACGGTCCTGGAAGCAGACGCACAAAAAGGACGGAAGGTCATTAGCCGCCCCTTCCCCCCGAGATTGCGCCGCCCAACGGAGGAGAGTCCGCGGCGAAGCGGCAGCGGCGACGTCTTTTCGCGCCGCCGCGCTTTTGTCCGCGCGGCTGCACGCCTCCTCTTTGCTGCCGCTCGGCTTCTGCGGAAGCAGCAGAAGCAACCAAAAACGCGCTTCCGCAGTGAAAGATGGGACGACGCCCCCTCGAATATCCTCCGCAGTTTACGCTGCGCGCAAAGGGCCACGATTCTCGTCACGCGCCGTCGTGTTTGTAAACAGCCACAGCCAGCGCCTCCTCTTCCTATCGCCCACCTGTTGCCGGAACCTTTCTGAAGAGCGCAATAAACCTTCGTGTTTTTTTGTTTTTTTTTCTAGTTCTGATGACGGCTACCCAGAGGCAATGAGTTTTAATCCAGTGCGGTGGTTTACGAACGCTCTTTTCAATGTTACACGGCTGCAGTAATAGAGAGTTTTAGCTTGCCGTTTGTTACGTCCGTTCCGTTCGTACCGTGTTGACCGGGACCCGACTGCGCCGGCGCGCGCGAGGCGCACAGCGTTTTCGGGGCGTCTCTTGGTCATCCGCTTCCCTTAGTTCTTGTTGGCCCTTTCTCCCTTCCGTGAGAGTGCAGCTACCCGCAAAGACATCCGCACTTGCAGCTGGGGTGCAGGTGTCAGTTGGCGGCTTTTTGATATTATTGAGCGGTCATTGGAGCGGTCGTCTGATTGTGCTGGTTACAATAATAAACGGCGGACAAAAAAAAAAAAAAGAAATTAGAGACTGCCCACTACTATGGAGATGGAAGACCGGCGATTGGTGGATAACTATATTGGGTTACGTAAGATGACTTACTACACCGATACTCGTGGAATAAAATCACATACACATAACTTCCTTTTAAAAAACTAATTCGAAATTAATTCTCATATAATTTCTTTCGAGATAGTTCGCACAAAACAAGAGTTACAGCCGTTATCTGTAACCATACTCCCTCCGCAGATGCACACGTCTTTGACAGCAGACGGGAATTCTGTACCGCTTACAACTTCACTCTGAACTAACTAGTTATGAAGCTCGGCCTAATGATAAAGTCCTCTTAGCGACCAAATGTATGATTTTTTTTTTCGAGATAAAATTGAGAACCACGGAGCATTTCACACTAGCTCTGGAGATAGCGCGTGCGGTTATTTGTCGAAGCGACCCGATGGACGCATGCAACTTTGTCAGAACCTAGCTTGGCTGTGGGAAAAAAAAAAAAAACAAAAAAACGTACACAAATGTGTCACAATCGGCACACGGTGTGCGACTGTGGCTCGGGAGCGAGGACGGCTGTCCCTAATGCTAAGCTCCCAGAAGTGATTGCCGCGTTCGCGTTCAGGCCAGGGGAGGTGGCGTGCGCACAGCGGTGTGATTCCTGTGTATGCAGATCAGCCGCTGAGCGCGCGTCAACAAACACCTACGTATGCCGTTTGCATGGTCGAAGCAGTGTCGATAACCTTGCCAAGCGCAAGTTTCTTGTGCGCGCAGCGGAAAATGTCAAGGGCATCGACATAAACAGCGTCAAACAAGCTGGATTTCTAATTAGCAAAACAAAACTTAACACGCAAAAAAAACGAATATGCAGAAATTCAGGGAATTGTCTACTAATACGAAACGCCAGTCATTTTTTATAGCCGGATTTCGTTATAAACATCGGCGTCCTTGGTTGTTTCGTTGAAAAGTTTACATCTGCCAAACAAAACTTAACAAAGCACGCAAAAAAATGAATATGCAGAAATTCAGGGAATTGTCTACTATACAAAACATTTTTACGCCGCCAGTCATTTTTTATAGCCGGATTTCGTTATAAACATCGGCGTCCTTGCTTGTTTCGTTGAAAAGTTTACATCTGCAAGCAATGGTGCTGCCTGTGCGCGTCAAACGCGTACGAGAATCATGGCGCGAAACTCCAAATTTGACTTCAACTTCTTGTTTTAAGCCCCGTCAGCACGCCACTAGTAAACAGGATTTAACCCCCCTCCCCAAACACACCCCAAACCCTATTCTGGTTTGGATGCACAAAACTAGAAGCACACGTTATACAACAACAACGAAGTTTACGTATCGGCCTGTGGACGCGCTTTCAGAATGAAGGCGGGCCCACTTGCCGATACGTCAGTAATCTTCGTTGTTGTTTCACGTGCATCCGCTCTTTCACTAAATCAATTTTCACGCGCTATTTGCGGGTATTCCGCGTACTATCACAACGATCATAACCAGTATACTCATGCACTCTCACACATGTTCTCAACCCGAGAGGGCGACAAGGGCGGTGCTGAGGTTATTGCAGACGGGGAAATGTCAACCTAGAAAGAGGGCGCGAACTTTGCCCCGACGGCAACGCGTTCTCGCGCCTCTGCCTCATACCGCACATACGAGGACTTATAGCACACGAGTGACGCCTTGGAGCACTTAAGTGGAGCATAGAAGAGACACGCTGCTGCTCCTGCTTCATTTATCCTCGCGTAGAGAGACCGGCAGTCGCCACAATTGCCGCCGCCATCGAGATCGCGCCCCATCGATCACATCAGACGATTGCGCGCCGCGCGCAAGGTCCCGTGGGGGGAGCTAGACGCACCCGGAGTGGTTCCGGGTCTAATGGACCAAACGGGAGGCCAATGATCGCCCGGCCGCTTTCTCTAGGGGTGAACGAGACAGGCGCTGTCTGGGTTAATACGACTGCAATCAATCCCCCCCGCTCTACACGCCACCCCACCTACTCACAATACACGCAGCACTCCTGAAAGAATTGGAAAAGGCAAATATTCAAGTACGCCCGTTCGTGCCGGCGCATATAACGTCGGCAAGTTCCGGCAGTCGAATTCGCCTTTACTTCGTATCGATGAGTGATTAACGTCACTCAGAAACGCAGAATGCATTACTCTGATACGAAATCGGCCGAGGTGCGTGCCGCGGCTCGGGATGTCGCGACGGTGATTGAAGACGAGTAGGGAGCCACTAAAGCATTCGAGATTCGGGGCCGTCTTAATTCCGGCGAGCACCACTCAGTCATTTCTCCGTTGCAATTAATTTTGAATCAAAACGCATACAGCATAATGCATAAGTTCATAACCCGTTGGTACTGTTGGAAAAAGCGACAACACTATTCCGCAAGAGGCGTTCTTGTATCTGCACACGTCCCCCCCCCCCCCCCCTTTTTTTTTATTCTAAAAGGCGTGCATGCGTTCGCACAACTTCTCATGGTGGAACTGAGCACGGAATGTTACTTCGAGTTTGACAGCTCAGTGTTTTGCGTCGCGCTGAGGTAGTGCTCCTTTTGCGTTCAAACCGGCCGTTCAGGCTGATCTGGCAGCTTTTCTTGACCCGTGCAGTGTTTGATTATGTACACAATATCGGCGTCGCAGAGACAATGTAGAACTGTACATCGTCATCCTGTGAGACCACCTGGAGTTTTACGTGACCCAACGGAACACTCCATGTTACCCTGTTTTTTTACCGTCTTCCTTTTTCCCCCTCTCTTTCGCCCTGCTTCCTTTAGGGCCTTTATTCCCTTCACCCCATCCCCGCAGAGTAGCATGTAGGCGAATACATGCCTGCAGACCTCTCTGCTTTCTTCTAATAAAGAGCTCTTTCTCTCTCTCTCTTCCTTCGAAAGAAAACCCAACATTTCATTTCATTGAAATCAAATACCATTTTTTTTCTTCTTCGCCTTTTGAAAGCAGGCACCAAAGGCTTCCTTGACCGCAAATTTCTGCTTGACATCTTGCGAAAAAAAAAAAAACGCCTCAGACTAAACGAGCGAGAACGTGGAAGTACGGTTAGGCTTTATAGCGGCTTCCTAATTAGCGACATTTTACTCAAAATACCAACCATTCCGCGTAAGAAAAAAAGAAGGAAAGACAGATCCAACCATACTGCATATATATATATAGCGAATCAGAAATGTATATATATTTCACACAGCTCCACGTGAATCAATCAAGCCGAGCAGCCCCCAATCAGCTGAATTTCAGAGTGGTTACACGCCGCGTCCAAGAGCAAGTGGGAAACAGGCCCGCCGCAAGCATAAAATATTCTGCAAGCTTGATCTTCATTATCCGAGCAGAAAATCAAAACTTTGAACTCGTCGCACACAGCGCACTTGAGCGAGTTAAAACGCAATCCCTAGTTCTGCTGGTGGCGACCACCAGGTGAGAACACAGGGAGGGGGAGAGGGGGAGGGAACTTTGGCAGATTAATGACTTTAAACCAGAAGGTGGGGACGGGAGCGGATGATAACGGAGTGCATTCTTGAAACCAAGCAGTAAGGATTAATTGCACTGGCGCCAAGCGCCAAGCTTCCAGGATAGGGGTGAGCGTTGCAAAGATAGGACTGAAGATTGGAGAAGGAGAAAGAGATGTGTGTCGTTGTGATGCGCCATGACTTTGCTCACCATATTATATATATATATATATTTCTTGTTAAAGATTTCGTGCTCACCAGTCCTTAGCCTCAAGACCCAGAAGGATGAAATGCGGTCAGTAGACAGTAATACCCTCATTACGCTTCAAATTTACTTCCAAAGAAAAAATAGTTTCTTTTTTCTTAACGCAGCTGCAAGCATTTTTTTCTTCTCATAGTCCTCAACTCAAGTCTCTCCATTCAGCAGTGAGTGAGTGCATTTGAATTTCGGAAAACTAACTATGGACGATTTTTACGAGCGATATCACAGCGATATAAACGAAGAATATGTACTTATTTCTTTATTATTCTTTACTGAGTGCGCATGCACGCCTAAAGGTGTACTGGTCGATTTGAGGCAAGTTCAACGGACGTAAAACCTAAAGAAAGAAGAAAACGTGGCGCAAACTATACGTGGACGAAGAAAACGAGGTAAGACAGATACAGGCGCCACGTTTTCTTCTTTCTTTAAATATGTACCAACTAGCTCAGCAACAAGTTTTGTTAAATCGTAAAACCTAAAACAACAGACGAGAACATGTATAGATGGAGAACCCAATCATCCATGTAAGGCCTCAGAACAGTTTAATATCCCACAGTGTAGAGTGACGCTCTCATACATGCATAGACTAGGCGTTTTATCGATCCCATGGACGCGCTTCTAGGAAGTCGCGCCGCCAGATCGCCGGCCGCGCGCGGGTGTGCATAGCACCCATTAATTACCCAGGGGCGGCGGGACCTGAGCCCGAGTTCAGCGACGCCTCTTCCGGCCACGCCGACGCAGCCTACATGCCAACCAGTACAATTATTTATAAATCGCGCTGGCTTTGACCGCGAGAACGGCCGCGTCGGAAGCTGTATACCGCCGAGCGCGCCAGATGTCCATTGCCCGCTGCAATGTACACGTGCGAGCATTACGCATCAATTGTAAGTCAGCCGCATCAACAGCGAGCGCACCACACTCAGCGGCGCTTACCGATTCTTTTGAGGCAGTCATCGAAATTGTTTTCCAAGTCATTCCTTTTTTGTCGTCTCCGGACAACACGCCTGCGACTGCCTAACGCGATAATATATGTTTGGGGGTGTTGTAAATGATTGCGTACATCATCATGATGAACAACACAACAGCCTACTCATCCACTGCACGAGGAAGGCCTCTCCCAACGACTTCCAACCGCTCCTGCCCTGCGCTGCGCGAGTCCATCCTTTGCTGCCGAAGTTCCTAGTAAATGGACCTTTTAGGGGCGAAGCTCCTTAAGGCGTGGGTCTGTCCATCCTCGACGTATGTATGTAGCCACCTCTAGTTTAGTTCTTGGATTGTTTACTAGATGGCGTGGCTACCTCTAGTTTAGTTCTTGGATTGTTTACTAGATGGCGGGGAGCGTTGTAATAAAATCCGTTCGCTGTTGGCGCGCGCTCGGAGTCGCCCGATGGATAAGGCTGCAGAGCGGCGAGCGCGCAAGGCGGCCGCCGCCAAGATCCTGCCGTACGAGAGCGGGCGGCCGAAGCGTGTCGTCTGGCTGCGCGACGACGCCGCCAAGATCCCAGCGTTCGAGAACGAGAGGCCCAAGCGTCACGGCAACGGCGCGAGGACCCTGCCGTACGCGAAGCGGCACGGCTGCGGCGCGACCGATGCAGTGAGAGCTCGTGAGGCGTCTGCAAAACGCATCAGGCGAGCTCAGCCCCAAGGTGCCGACGCGCGGTTTAAGCCAGACTTTCTAGACGTTACGTTCGGACACAGATGTAGTGGGCGAACTTTCACTGAAGAGTCACGGTTTTACCGATGATTTCCCCTCAGGAGCTTCGCCCACTCATCATCATTCACCCCGTGGATATGCTGTGAATTTTTTTCCAGTAGCGATCTGCGCATGCGCGGGCTGCCAAAACAAAAACAAAGCCCCCCTTTCTTTTTCTGCTGCTGCTAGGGGAGCGGCTGTGCTTTCCAGCGCTGAACGTTTTTATTTTCTCTTTTTCGACACCTCGTGGTGGCTTTCATGGGAAAGGGGCGAAGACGTTTGAGACTGACCACGCTGCGAGCACATGCCTACCAGTGAGGGAATAACGAAAATGAAAAATAGCAAAAAAAAAATGGATGCTTTGAACATTGCAGATTACTCACGGGAACGTGCGCCTCCTACCGTGTTGATGTGAAAGGGACGGGTGACGGGTGGGTGCGGGAGGGATGGGAATATTTTGTGCACGGGTTCTCCGAAAGCCAGACTTTTTTTGGGGGCGTGCCTTACTGCCAGTTTTAGATCGCCGTGGTGGCCGCTAAGAGGACCCGTACTGGAAAAAGGCCCATTGATTCGTTTATATCACTCATTTGATTGGTTGTTTTTATCTGGCATTGGCTAATCCCCCTTGCACGCCTATGCACGGCGCACAATGCCTGCATTCGCGCACAGGAGCGTACTCGTTATGCTGCCGGCCATATTTAGGTACGGAGTTGACGTACGGCGTTCCCATACGTCAAGTGAATGCATGCGTCCGCCATGCGTTGCGACTGCAGCGATCCCGCACATACCAGCCTATGCTGGAAAGCGGCATCAATGTACAAACTCAGTGAGCACTTCTCGTCGCGCGCAGCATGAACGCAGTTAGGTTTAGCGCTGAAGGCTCGAAATAAAGTACCATTTGCACAAAAAATCTCATCTCATTCCCAACGCCAAATTAAGACCCCAAATCAACTAATAACGGGCCGCATAACTTATAGCGCAAGCGATTGTCTGATTGTCTCCAGGTCTGAATGCGGACAAACCCCTCACTGGGTTGCTCAGCCTTCGCCACCTGAAGGAAGAGTAGCCGAGATTGGCTGACCTTCACAGACTTCCAAGAATTGGAACACGGCATCGGAGGAGCAATTACGCGGGGCTTTCATCGTGAGGGAGTGACGCCCTTCGACGTTAAGTGCGCGGACGTATAATCCCGCTTTCGGTGTTAGTGGAGAGCGTCAAAAGGATCGTCGCCTCTCCTCTCATCCATCCCGGCGTTTCGTACGTCGCCTCTCGCCCGGCACGGAGGCGCAGCCTGAAAAAGCGCACGCCACAAATCCGTCGCGCCTGATCGCCGTAACGCGTCCAGCACTAAAAGGCTATCGGCACCTCCTTTCGCGCACAGCGAAGGGCAACCGTAGCAGCGCGTCCGGGATGACGGAAGAAAAGCAGCAGCGAGCAGGGCGTGTAGACCAGGTACAACGACCTGTGCGAGGATAAGCGGATTGCGGGGAGTTTTACGAGCGACGCGTCACCACGCCGGCGTCCCGTGAACTGGCCGTCATAAAAGAGGTACGCAGTGTCGACACGGAAAGCCCTGCAACCAGTGAGTAACCAACCGCACCCCGCAGCCCTGCGGCGCCTCATGGCTTGCTGAGCGCCGATGAGGTGAACGCCTGCGAACGCAGTTTTATGTAGGCACGTTTAGGTGCATGTACGATACCGATTCTTCCTTCCGGACTACGGGCGCACGTAAGAGGAAAAATCCCGGGACATCTCTACAAACGTGAAAACTGGGTAGGGGCGAAGCACGCAGTGTATAAGTGTATTGAAAAATTGTAGGTCTCTCTCTCTTTGCCACACGGCGCGCGCTCATTGGGCGCCGGAGAAGCGGCGGTGTGAGAAGCAATCGCGCGCTTGCTGAGGCGGTGGCGCCGTCTCTTGCGTTGAACCAGATTTAAACAATTAAATGACAGACAAACAGGCTGTAAGTTGTCTTCGTTTCACACGCCGCAGCAAGCTAAGAAGTATGCTAAGTAGCGCGAGGCATTGGAAAACGAGTGTCCCAATGTGTTCTTTAGTACGCGTTACGTTCTAGCGCGAGGCGTTGGAAAACGAGTGTCCCGGTGTTTTAGTACCTTTACCACATGCGACGCCGACAGCCCGAGCCCCTAAGGTGCTTCGCCCCTGAGAGAGAGAGAGAGAGAGAGAGAGAGAGAGAGAGAGAGAGAGAGAGAGAGAGAGAGAGAGAGAGAGAGAGAGAGAGAGAGAGAGAGAGAGAGAGAGAGAGAGACTTTATTTACGGGTAGGTCAGCGAGAGGGGGTGGCGGGGGCCCAGAGGACCTCCGCGGCCTGTTGGGCTCTGGAGTCGAGGGTGGTCTGGGTCTCCAGCCCCCTAAAGGAAATGTGCTAGAGTGCATCCGCGTCACATTGATTGCATTTACGTAGATGATGACTGCGACAAAGACGCGCGTTTGGCTCTGCAAAGCTAAGAGGTATGTACAGTAATGAACAAAATAAACGCGATTACGAAAATATGAACCAGAACACACAAATAGCTCGATTTCTCTCCATTCTAGTCGAATTGACGCGTGGCTATAATCACAGTGACAAAGTTTGAAAATGTGCCTCAAATATACCAAGAGCGCGTCATTATTGGAACTCCACTAAGAATATTTTTCCACTTTTGCGCGTGCGTTCTGGTTCATACTTCCACGTTCGCATTTCATTTGCACAAGACAGCATTCTTGAAAAATTTTCTGAGGGCACTGCGAATTTCCTGTACACGAAGTGCGAGGACCTGATGTGGCGACGCATTCCAACAACACGCACTGCAAATGCGGGCAGCCTGCTTGTATACAACCCCCCAACAGCCCCGGGACCGCGTCCTAACCCTGCAGCATATATGCATACAAGCTGTCCGCGGCGTTCTATCCCTGAGTGCTACCCGCGTAGTTGGCAGCCACAGAGCACTGTTTCAATCCTGCGGTTCAACCATTCGAGCTCGCTGCTGTACTATATTCTGGTCCTGCGTTGCTAGAGCCCGATCGGCCGGTTATGAAAGTTGATCATCATGGGCTGATGGATGTAGTTCCTCGCCCGTTTCGAATACGACCGCCAGTCAGGTAGTGATTCAGCTGTCAACGTTTCTAGCAGCTACAGTGTTAATTCTTTTTATCAACTAGAAATAGTACAGCGTTAAGTGCAAATGCATGTTCGGTGTCAAGCCGCTGACATACTTCAAATCGATACAGCCTTGGCTTGTTAAGCGCGCTCACTTTGGGCAGGCTTAGGGCTGAAGTTTTTTTTTTTTTTTTTTTTTTTTGTCGACAGCGCAGTTTCACTTTAATCAACACTGACAAGACCTCTTGGTTTGTATTTCTCCAACGCAAGCGTCCCAGCTTAGACCAGAGTATGGCGCCGTTCGGGGCTTTCTTTACGCGTCGAAGAGAGGTAAGCTCCGTATTTTGAACGCGCACACACGGATGACTCTGCTACGATTAGACAGTACGAGATTTTCGCGTGAGATGGGTTGTTTTATATCGCGAATTGTTTAAAGCGCAACCTGGAGATGGTTGCGGTTATTCCATTGTGTGCTTCACACGAGGGGATTGCATCCCCAACTAGCCGGACCTCAACTTCCACGCAGTGTTACCATTTCCTCTGCCCCGGTGAAATAGACAGGCGAGGCGAAAATATTAGGTCATCCACACCACAAATGTGTTCTTTTAACACGAAAATGTTTTATTCCGGGATTCACGAAGATTTCACTTACGTCCTATCCGTCACGGAAATGACGCCAGTACAAAGAAGCAAGCGGCCTGGAAAGGGTGCACCCCTTCACACAGGGTCTTCTTGCGGGGAAGCAACCTTTAGTACTAAAGCGTACGTTATGCTTAGGGTTGTTAGTTTTCGGGTTTTATGTTATAACACGAAAGTGTTTTATGCCGCGATACAAGATTTCCCTGACGTCATATCCGTTCACGGAAATGACGCAAGTACACCTTTGCCGAAGCGACCCGCCAGCAGGACGTCGCTCGGCAAGCACACCCACAAGACGGCCGCCGACCCACAAATCATGCTCAGCTGCAGATTTCGCTGCACATTTCACTTTCGTGTTTTACCGATTCCTATGACAAAGGAATTAACCGCAGTTTTTTTTTTGTACACTCACGTCTGCGTCGTCGCATCTTCGCGGTATCAAATAATACCGCAACCTCACTAGCTCACTAGTGTACTAGTTGGCACTAGTGTACTCGAGTGCCAACTGTAAGGGGTATCGGCGTAAATTATCCTACACGTAACGCGTAGGCGTCCGTATCATGCACGTGACGTAACGTATACGCGGTTACCAGAAGCCAAGAAGGCAGAGCGAAGACGGCCCGGTTGAAAGCGAAGAGGAACACGAAAGAATTGTTTCACTCCGCCGCGGCGAGTCGCGCGCTACTGTGCCGTAAGTACTGCACGCGACGATAACGAAACCCGCGCGCGCGGTGAATCGCAGTTTTACGCACCAGATATGCGCCACCCAGCACACACACAACTGAACGCTAACCCGGTTAAACCTCGAACCGGGTCGCGGCTCACTTGCGCGCCGAAACACCTGCAGGGGACACGCGCTCCGGGAAAGTGAGTGGATTTTCTCACCGCCGCAGTGTGTTCTCACGGTGAGCTTTCGAGCGGCGACAAACGAGATGGTGCGATGGGAGAGGAAAAAAGTAGCAGAAAAATAAAGGAGAGCCGTCGAACAAGGCACGGATTTGCAAGTTGATAAGGGCTACGGGGGGAAAAAAAAAGACGTCAAATTTTAGCTTCGTGAGACATTCAGGCCCACTGAACATGCTTTACCAATGAACCCTCCGCCGTTCGCTTACAATGCGATCAATAAATCAACCGAGTTATCAAGAGTAAACACTTCAGGTTACCCTGGTATGCGAGTCGCGCTGTAAAGTATGGTACGGCGTAATTATTTGTACCTCATGGAGTTCACTGATGCTAATGCAGTTCACAAGACAGATTTGGCCTTCTGCCATCACCGAAAAAAAAAAAAGACATCTGAAACAGAGTGGAAAAAATAACATTATTATGCGTTCCTTCACCTTGGCATCTGTATACCCGGCGCAGCCAAACAGGCCGATATCCTTCGCTTGGAAGCCTCTCCTCAAAATAGAACAACAAACAGCACTTGAGCGTTGGTTAACCTAGAACAGTTTCTGTTTGCAGCTTCGACTCGCTGTCTACCCGGCACAACGGAACAGGCCAATCTCGTTCGCTCCGAAGCCTCTTCTCAAAATAGGACAATAAGCAGCACTTGAGCGCGTGGTTTAACCTACAACAGTAACTTTTCGCAGCTTCACAGGTAAGTGATCCGGGTTAGCGAGGGAAAGGTTCAGCCCCGAAAGTCAGTGATTGCGAGCACTTGTCTCGGGACAATCTAACCGTGCGGCGCTGCCTCGTATTCAAACGGCAGAAAAGGAGCGGGAAAAACTTTTTTTTCAAGCACTTGCAGGCGCGACAAGCGAAGCTTTCTTCGTGCGCGAGGCGTTGCGCGCTCACGGCAGCGCGTGCTCCGGCTGCATACGAGCGCGCAAGCACGTGTCTTATCTCATTGGAGAAAACCGGCACCCAGCGCTTTCTAAGCTGTCGTCATCGATGAGAAGAAAAAAAAAAAAAGAAACAAGAGAGAAAGAAATAGCAATGGTGCGCAGTGGGCGCAACAGAAGAGGAAGAACAACGACGACAACAGCAACAAAATCTCGATCGGATTCGCAGGCCTCCTGAAGAAGCCGGGTCGCTCCATATCGACGAGCAACGCAGATTGAAAACAAAGGGCTATCGGGCGTCGCAGGTGACCGCGTTCCCTCGCACAGCAGGTGTCTCTCCGGGATTCCCCGTCGGCACGCTTACGAAAGCCCCGCAAAGCAGGGGGTAAGGCACCCTTTCCTCGTATGGAATACACGTGTGGTGCTCCACGCGCTATACTTTAGCGGAAGCAGTGCATGCAGCGACGGGAGACAACGAGTAGAAGCTTTCTAGGAGCGCAGAAATTTGGGCTTGTTGGTGATACGACTTCGACATGGTAAAAAGCGCACTAGACGGGCCCAGAAGAAGAGACAGCGACACGGGACGAGCGCTTGACAAGCGTTAGACACGGGTCTAGCGCTCATCCCGTGTCACTGTCTGTTCTTCTGTACCCGTCTAGTGCGCTTTTTACCACGTCTTTCCAGGAGCTCTGCCCATAAAGTGACGGGAGGAGGTAGTTAGCTCCAGCAGCTGGTAATGTTACAGGGCACGGACGTAGATCTCCGATTAAGGGGACGGCAAGCTCGACCAGAGCATCGCATAATTACAAGAATTAGTTTGTCAAATCATAGAGAATAGTGAAGCTCATCCCGCTCCTCAAAAACGCCCTTCCTCGCCTCTCCCCAGCAGAGAAAAAACGCAACTCTCCCATCCCCTCACATTGGGGGATAATCACTGTGCCACCCGCTCCTCCCTCCTTCCCGAGAAAGGGAATGATGGGCGCTTCGACTTTGTTTCTCTCCCTTGTGCATTTCTCCCACCCGGAGCTCCGGAAGAACCTGGTGCCCAGCGACCGTCTGGACGTCCAACTCCTTGAGCGAAGGCTGCTCGCTTATCTCACGGATTCCTGGACTAGGGAACCCATCCCACCTTCAACGGCTCAACAAAACGTTCTCGACGCAACTCTGCTGGGCCTTCAGGCTAACCTGGAAGTACAAGAAGAATTGCCCCCCTCCCCCTTTAGAAAGGGTGATCGAGGGGACCCGAGATGTGGTACGGGCAGGTGAAAAGCGACTCCGAACTCTTCCCCGACAACAACGGTAAAAAGGTTGTTCCGCACACTTTCCGATCATCATCCTCCCCCCTGTTCCCCGACCTACTTGTGGCCAATAAACGTTTATACTGCTACTGCTACTACTACCTGACACATTCGATGGTGCCCAAACTTGGTGATCCACGAGGAGTGCACTGCTCCACAGCAGAGCACATGCAAGAGAGTCCTTAAAGCGGAATGCACACGGCAGAGCTGTGGGTTCGCTTGCTCGAGCAAGAGGAAGAGGAAAGCTGAAAGTCGAACAGATGCATGGTCTGTGCTTGGTTGATGGGGTTGACAGCGCTTGTCCCGGGAAATTCGACACATTGTCGATTGGCTACCTGAGCGTGCAACTGACCTGTGGCACTTGAATGTCAACGCGATAAATCAGAGGACAGTTAAATATACTGCAAGACAATACTGCACCAATACGACAGCGGACATGGAGAGGAATCGGCCTACCGTGAGAACTGGAACTATAAAGTAAAAGTAAAAAAACACCGTATGCATTCCTTTCTATAAAACAATGTCCAACACCCCATGGCAGGTATGAAAGATATATGTGTACGTGTACGTGTCTGCGAGCGCGCGTACGTGTTTGTTTGCAGGCAAATGCCCCCAAATTACCACTTAATGTACTCATTCAAGTGTCGTGTTATCCCGTGTCTACGCATAGTGCCGTGGGGGAGATATGCGATGTTAAAAAACGCACACGTTCCTTTGAAATTACAGTCTCCATTTTATATGGTCCTCAGCCCCAGCATTTTCTTTATCATTCGGAGGCGTATTATGCAAGAACGTTCCTTAAAAGTAAGGGAGCTTAGCCTATTATATAAAAAAACAGGCCAATTTCTACTAACGTCAATCCTGGGGAAAGCCGAAGCTTGCAGTGTATAAGCGTATTTTTGGCGCTTTGGCGTTTTTGCCAACGGAGATGAAACCGTTGGCGAGTAGAGGTATACAGCTTTGCTGTAAAAGTCTCGTGTCTTTGAAGCACGAAGTGTTTTAGCGCGACGCGTTGAAAAACGAGTGTCCCGGTGCGTTCTTTTAGTACGCGTTTTTGCCCACGGAGATGAAACGTTCCAGCACGAAGCGTTGGAAAATGAGTGTCTCGGTGTTTTAGTACCGTGACTACATGAAACGACGACGACGACGACAGGAGACGCGGACAGCCCGAGCCCCTAAGCGGCTTCGCCCCTAGACTAAGATTTGGCCATAGAGTATCGTCTGTGTGCGGTGCCTCAGAAACAACCGACTGTAATTTTAGATCGCTTCCGTCAAGAAACGGGCCAATAACGTTTATGTTGCCATAGCTGCAGCCGCCACGCCGAGAAAAACCAGCGCAAGTTTTCGAGCGAAAAGAAATGTGCGCACCGTAAATTAGGCGTCTCGTCTATAGCCCCTAAGTGCCGCGCATTCTCGAGAACAAAATCTCGTCCCCGACAAAATTTACGCCCAGGGAAAGTTCGATGCGCGCAACCGGGCTGCCGGCACAGCAGAAACTGCGAAACACTTTGTTTCTTTATCCTTCCTCTGACGTGCATCGAGAGAATAATGAATGCGACGAAAGCGCGGTCGATTACCCCACGCCGAGAGGCGACAAGAATAAAGGAACCCCGCAAATTGACGCCATTTGAGTCGCCCCCCGCAACGGCTCCGATCAACGATTAATGTAGCGACAGCCGCTCTGCCAAAACAAGGGCGTTTAACATTCTTGACCCGCTGTTCACGCCGGCTTCTGACGACAGGGCTAAGCCGCTGCAGCGCTTCGCGGCAAAAAAGCATGTCATTAAAAACAGGAACGCAACACTGGAGCCTTTTCCAGCGCAAGCCCCCTCCCCCTCGCCGAGGCTGCACGCAAGCACGTCCGCGTGCTCCCGGAGCCTCTCAGCGCGAAACAATGCCAAGGACGTTGGCGGACGATAAGGGGCATGCCATCGCCGGTCGCTAAACAATGGAGCGCAGACGTCGTTTTCTCAGCGCCCGCGGGACCCCTGCGCCACCGCCAAGACGTCGCCGCGGAGGTCCCGGCTTGATTGAAAGGGGCGAGGTCCGGAAGAAGATGCGGCGCTGAACGCTACGCGAGCGACGAGACAAAAGGCCCGGGGAGGAGAACTCGGGCATGCATTGCATGCATGGCGGCAGCGAAATGGCTCTTCGTTCAAAGAAAAACGGAGGGGAGGCTCTTACGGGATTCCTCAAAGGGAGTATTTTTCTGCCGTGTTGCTCGACCACTGTGTTCATTGTGTGGGTCACTTGTGTTCGAATCACTGCCGACGGTTCAATACGTCCGCGCACGATTTTCCGCGTTGGCTGTGCCGTGTAAAGAATTTATGTTGAGAAGACAGCGGATGACTGAACCTTTTCTTATACGATTCGTTAATCTTACGCCTCGTTATCAAAGGTTGTTTCGACGGACAGAAAAAAAAAAAAAAAAAAAAACCGTCACAGTCGGCTATGGAGTCAAGGACGCACTTTTTCCCGGCGATCACAAAAGACGTCTAATGACTCTAAGCGCGCGCCGTATCAGAGAGCACGACCACTGATGACGATGATTAGAGGCCCTCCCTGTGTATCGGGACGTCGGTTGTCAGCAACCGACTTGCCTATTTCATTCCACTTACTTGCCGTGCTCTTAGATAACATCATAAATTTGCCTCCCCCCCAGCTCCCCCTCCTCCCCCCCTCCCCCCCCCCCCCGTTTTAAACTACTATCGCTCCTTCCCCTTTTTTTCTTCCCCCCGCTGTTCCAAATTCTCATGCGTATGATTACTCCCCCTGCGTACCCATCTCTTCCCTGCTTTTCCTCCACCACCATTCCCGTCGCCTCTTCATCACCTCTATGGCCCTGAAGTTCAGGCTCCCCCTCACCCCTCACCCCAAATCCTACAGTTCATACCACAAGCTGCATGCAGCACTGTGGAGGCTACATTGTTGTCAATAGAGCCTTGACTGAGGGGGCCTAACCGCGAAGGAAAGCGAGAATAGGCGCCGAGGCCTTGGGGTTCCACCTACCGAGAGGGGAGACTGAAAGGTCCTTCGAAACCCCTTTCACGGTGAGTTAGGCGCCCTCAGTGGGCGCTCTATCGACAACAATGTAGCCTCCACAGTGCAGCATGCAGCTTGTGGTATGAACTATAGAGCCTTCACCAATGTCGTTTTCCCATGAAATGCGAACACAAAACTACGAACCAAAACGCGCAAAATTGAAAATACTGTAACTGCAACTAATTCGCGCGTCAATTTGAGTTGCATGGAAAGAAATTCCGCTATTTGAGCGCTCAGGTTCATAGTGTCGTGTTCGCAATTCATTGGTCCATGACTGTACGCCGAAATCTCCCTTAAAACCAGAAGTTCGCAACTTTCTCGTATTTGCAAACCAATCTCGGTTCCCCGTCTGTAAACTGTAGAGCTTAATTCAGAGATAACTTGATTTTACGAACATAACTTACCATCCAAACCCATTTTACAACGGTTTTTGCACACAAAAAAGGCGGGAAGTATGACTACACTTTCTTCCCCCACACGCCATTTACATCACCTACAAACAAAAAGGCCTGCCAAACAAAATAAAAGTAATTAACGACCAAATGAACACCGGCCATAATTCTCGCCAAGACACGCGAAAACTGAGACGATATACAAGAAGCCCTACCCACGGCAAAATACGCAGCCTTTTCAGAAATGAATGTGTTATCGTTACTAAATGATGCCGCGGGCTTCTCGACTTTATGAAATTCCGGACATTACTTGTACGAAGGTCCGGCACTACCCGATTACGCGATTTGGTAAAATGGGATTTGACGGTAAGGAAAACAAACAGCAGCGGCTGGCGGGATTCAAACTTGCGACTCGTCTTCGGGAGCACAAAGCGTTAGGCACCGAGTCACCGCGGCCAGTCGGTAATGTTTTGCAGGGGGAAAAAATCCTACGGCCGCTAGCAGCGAACCTATATCTAACCTTCGCATTCCTTGTTTCGGGCGAACCAAAAATGACAACCGTGCCGAACATGATATGTCAACGGTCCGTAACACAAAGATCCTTCAATTCACAGCAAACGGCAGCCAACCACAGGAACAACACATCCGTATGGGTCTTAAGTAATTCGGAACCCAACGTAATTAAATTATGAGTAAATGTAGACCCGACGCGGTGGCTCAGTGGCTATAAGGCGTCAGTGCTGCTGAGCACGAGGACGCGGGTTCGATTCCCGGCATCGGCGGCCGCTTTTCTGGTGGAGGCGAAAAACAAAAACGCCCGTATGTCCGAGATTTCGTCGCACGTTAAAGATCCCCAGGGGGTCAAAATTAATCCGGAGCCCTCCACTATGGCGCGCCTCATCGCCTGTGTTGCGTCAGCGCTGTTAAACCCTACAATCAATGAATGAGCAAATGTAAGAAAACGCTCGAATATTATTGTATAACCCAAAACACACCGCCCAATAGAACTGAATCGTAAATCTCGAGTGGCCTGGAGCGAATGTATAGTTAAACGTTGCCGTGAAAGCAAATCCGCAAGCAACGCGAACCCCGTTCATTTGAGTCGGTTGATGCGCGGTCCAAAACAGAACGAACGCTGCCTTTGAAGTTCAGGGAAGTGGAAAACCCCAATATTGGGCTCCCCGCATTCTGATTTGTTATCCCGTCTGCACTCAGCTTTCTTCCTTCGTTTCCCAGAGCACGCAGAAACATCTGCCAGAGTCTTGAGCACGTCCCGGTAGCTTTTTCGCGCTGACACAGAAACAAGATAAGACGAGAACCCCTTTCCCCGGCCACTTTTCCGTCGAACTACTCGAAGCAGAAGCGCCTTATCTGTCTCGAGAGTTGCGGAGGGGTCATTTAATAAGTTCAGATTACGCGCGTTCAAGTGCCCCAGAAACCGAAAGGGACGACGAGGCTGCACTTTGATCGTAAAGTACACAAACTCCATTCAACGCGTGCAGCCCATTTCGAAGGATTAGTTCTTTTTTTTTCCTCCCTTCCCTCGGCGCCCGGGGCAACGCGGCCGTGCACACCACCGTGGCTGCCAAGACGGATTAGGAGCCAACGACGCGGCCCGCCAGTTCTCGTTTAAACTTTCCCGCTCCGGGAGAAAACAATAGAGACAGGCTGCGGGCTCGGTGGGGCTGGGCCTTCATTGCGCGCTGCCCGCGGGCGGCACGGCCATTCATCCGGCTTGCCGCGGGCGGCGAAGCGGAGAAGGCAGCACAGTCAGGTGAGCTGCCCGTGGTTTGGCCGACCCGGGAAGGATCGAGGGAGCCGGAAAGCTGAGCAGGCTGACCGACGGGGGCCAAAGGCTGACGACAAAATGCGGGCTTAGAGGGAAGGAGGGAGGGAAACCGAAATTTCCGCAGACTGTTCGCTTCGCCAACGTACACCATACGAAAAAAAAATAGTATCTCGAAAGTGTTGTAACGTGTGCGCAAACTTTCACGTTTACTGGTGTTTGCGTCACAGTTCGAGCCATTAATCTAATTACTGGGTTTCACGCGCCGAAGCTGCACCGGGGCCACGAAAGTGCCGTAGAGTGAAGGGGTCCGTATTAATCTAGACCACCTGGGGATCGTTAACGCACACCCAAATCTCGACGTGTGCAGGCGTTTCGTTTTTCTCCGTAGTTGAATCCATCGGGCCATGTGCGTAGGACTCCGACAGTAAGCTACTACGATGCGTGTCTCACACCAGATATTGACTCATTGACCAGATATTGACTTTGATATTGACTCATGTACAAAATCTATGCTGTTTAACTTGTTTGTTCGGAAAGACTATGATGTTTGGGAATAGTTCCTTGCTGTGTTTGTGCGGTTTGTTGCGTATATTTTTTTATCACTATTGCCTTCACGTCCTTATATCCACTTATTGATGCGCTATCTATTGTAGTTTTGAACATATTGTATTTTCCGTGCTAGTTTTGTTTGTCACCCACAAGTGGTGTCTATGTATCGCTTTTTTTGTTTGTTTTCCCCGCCGTTGTTTCTGTTGTTTCTGTTGACCATGAAGGATGTAGGGCTCCGTCAAGTTGCTGAGTGCAGCTTTTTACCCTATTTTCCGCCATAACGGTGTACGTTTATGGAAATAAACTTCAGCTTCAGCTTCAGATACGCTCAGGGTTTCTACTATAACACGCCTCAACCCCCACCCCCCCCCCCCCCCCCACACACACACACACACGCGCGCACACACGCATGTCCGCACAAATTCATGTATATTTGCCCGAAAGCCTAGATATAAATTTATGAAACCTCGAGTACCGCCTTCGCAGTGAACGACGACGGGGCACCTTTCTGGTCGAGGACAAGCCGGCCAAACACAAAGCGGCCTTACAAATGGCGCGGGGTTCAGCCCATCGAGCATCGCAGACGTTTAATCTGGCGGCTACAGTCACCATATCGACTAAACTGTCGCAGTGCTAGCCTGAGTGTATCGACGTTTGCTCGACAAAGTCATAGCCGAGACTTCTACGTATTGGGGACCGAAACTCAAACGAATTAGCCACCAAAAAACCAAACACAATCATGATGAATCCCCTAAAATACAAGTAAGGAACAGAGACACGTCAGTGTTTCGAGAAACCAACCCGCCGCGGTGGCTCAGTGGCTAAGGCGTGCTGCTGAGTACGAGGACGCGGCTTCGAGGACGCGGATTCGAAAAGCGGGCGGCCGCTTTTCTGGTGAAGGTGACAAAAACGCCCGTATGTACGAGATTTCGGGGCACGTTAAAGATCCCCAGGTGGTCAAAATTATGCCGGAGCCGTCCACTACGGCGCGCCTCATCGCCTGCGTTGCGTCGGCGCGTTAAACCCTTCCAACAATCAATCATCAATCAATCAATCAATCAATCAGTGTTCGAGACAACAAACCGGACTGGTGTTGCACCGTGCAAAGACCATGAACCGTGCCCTAATCTAATGTAAAAAAAAATCAATTCAATATCAAATCAACAATCAATCAATCAATCAACCCAATCAATTCAATCAATCAATCAAATCAGTGTTTCGAGAAGCAAACCGACTGGCTTGTTGCACCGTGCAAGACCAGAAGCCGTGCCCTAATCTAATGTTGTGACGCTCTCAAGCTTCTGTTGAGCAAATTCCGCCAATACGAATAACCGCAGGGCCGACGAAAATGTATTGTACATCGATAAAAAACGGGTACCTTCCGTGTGCACTGTTTTAGGCAGCCGCGTAAAGTGTGTATCCACTCTCAAATATGTAACAATGAAATATCCACCCCCAATCTCGAGACCCTCTAGAATCGCTTAGGTGCTCGCATAAAAAAAAAAAAAAAGAAAGAAGAACAGCGCACGTGGCTGGCCTTGGTTGCGTGAGCCGAGGTCAGCGAATTTCAACAACGGAGGGAGCAGGGTTCGATGCGTCCGCCGCGGTGAGTGATCGGAAAGGGGCGTGCGGGGATCCCCCTGCTTTGCATGTTCCATAACTCACCCCGATCCGAATAGCGGGCCGTGTTTGCACTCGCAGTGCAGAGAGAAGCGCTCGCCGCTCTCGTTATCTCGTTCAGGGCCCCCGGAAACCAGTTCGCACAACAAAGTCCTCCACGGGAGCAACGCTGACGCCAGAGCGCACAAGGGCGAGGTAATGGCGATCATGCAACCCGGAGGTTACAACGGCCGGCCGTGTATACATCCGTATACGCGTGGCCTCATTCGTGAGCGGAGAAGCGAACGACGAACCAAATTGCGGCAACAGAGAGCTGCACACCTGCTACGATTACATGTATACATCCGCTATGATAGGATTTCCTCGAGTCAGGCGTGCGAAAGAACGCAGTTTCGGCCGTGGCCGCTGTCACCCCTCTAAAGCGTAGCAACCAGTTAGGGGTGCTTTATGTCAGTGTTGCTCCCCGCAAACTACCACCCGGGGCAGGCTTCACAGAAGCGGAGATTGCATGCAATGCGGAAACGCACGGTAAAGTTCCGAGAGAACGCTCTCCCCCGACACATCAACCACTCCCCTTTAGGGGTGAAACATTCAATTTACTGTAAAAAAAAAAAAAACCAAAGATTGCCCACCCCCTAAAATCTATGGCTTTAGCGACGACGACTGAACAAAATAAACGCGTATCATCTATTCATGTGTTGATGCGGGCACTTATTCGTCCTTTCCGCGCTTGACCCGGAAGTTCGCCGAAAGTTAGCCCAGCTCGTATTTTTTTCTTGATATCTCCGCAGTTTCGGTTGACGGTACGGCCAATGAACCAATGTTTTGTAGTTTTTCGCACCAGAACCGAAAGTTTGCCCATCCCGTACTTTCCACTTGAAATCTGTGTACTTTGGGTGGGCGTTCTTTCGCGGAACTTTACGGTAGGTGAAATCCGCCTCCGGGCTTTCGAGATACACCCGAAACGGGGAATACTGCCGCGCTCATTTAAAAGGCCAGTATTTGTCTTCTACACGAAAGGGTGCGGGGCGAGGCCGGCGTTTTCATGGTTTATTTCTTGCTCTTTCGTTCGTTTGTAACCTGATCCCAAACAAAGTACGCGCACTGCGCTTGACGTACCTAGACGTCCGCGCCTAGCACGCACTGGAAAGGCGTCAAAAATACAACGTAAGCATGTCCGGTGCGGCGTACTGGTGGACGAGAACTCCGGTTTAGACCCCCGTCCTGTAACGGACGACCTAACCTACTGACTGATCCACTAAGATACCCACTTGCGAAGTTGCGATGAACCAAATACATTAAAAAAAAAAGAATACGTATTTCGCTCGCAGTTGCTGCTTGCACCAAATTTAACTATTGTTTCATAAATGACTACGCTCAGCCTTCTTTTAAAATAATTTATGAACGGTTACACAGTTACCACTACTCTTCTTACTACCGCATTTATTACGGAGTCGTATTTTCACAACTAAATACCAGAAAGAAATCGGCAACACTCCTATGACCCAATACACCCCTCAAAGATAAACCCACGATTAACCTACATTGTGGTATTTGGAATGTTCAATTTGCGTCGCTAAACACAAGAAAACCGTTTCTTTTTAATCTTACCAACATTTTTATCCGAGTGGCTGTAATCGCACCGTAATTATTTTCACAACAAAACATTGACAGCTTCTCGAGCATCAACGCGCGAAGCAGGTGCGCGAACGCTCCTGCGGACGTGATCGTGCCCACAGGAGAGTATGGACAGTGAGAGGCGGCCGAGGATAAGCGTACGAAGAGGAGCGACAGCCTTTGCGGCACGCAGCGGCCAGGCATGCGGACGCCGCGGCGGCGAGGTCGACAAACTCGCCTGACGTCGCGTCGCTCCCTCCACGGCAAACGACGCGGCCCACGATTGCGAAGGCGCCGGCTGCGGCACTGGTCAGCCATCAAAACAGAGCGCATGGAGCGCACGAACGAACCAACGGTCAAACGAACTAACGAACGAACCAACGATTGAATGAATGAATGAATGAATGAATGAATGAATGAATGAATGAATGAATAAATAATTACTGTCCCAAAGGTTGGACAAACCAAAAGCTGCAGTTGTAGTTTGCAGGTGTCCAAGGCCACCAACAAACGGCAACTGTACATCCATTTACACCCGTCATACGGTGGAAAACAAAAGAAAAAAAAAAAAAGCCACATTGTCTCGTCGATCGCTAGTCATCGCTTAAACAAAACATTAGGACAATGAGCGCCATAGTTCAAATCAGGAGAACAAAGCCAGAGCGACACAACAAGCCTACAATTACGAATAATGAACCATCCCACCTGTTACGCTGAACAAAGCGCATAGGAAACAATAACTCAGTACTCGATAACGCATAAAGTGGACACTCACTAAAGAAAAATAGTTTGTCAATGCCGCTAAAACTGAACAGCCTGAACAAATGGTCTCCTGAGCCCACAACGCTCACGTAAAACAAAGCTCTCTGACACGCGGAACAGATTCGGATTCCGGACATTTCGTTTAACAAATAGTCGACAGAACGATGCGTCAACATGGGCGGTAGCAACGCAACCAGCCGTCCTTACAGCGAGCAGTCTCAGCTTCACTATACCCTTAAATGTCAAACCTAATAACGCCGGTTCGGCAGTGAAACGACTCTAAACTGCGCAAGAGGTGCTCTGCCTTTTCGGTCCCCGGATAAAATCTGAAACTGTCTCCCTAAGCAGCTTAGCGAGATATACGCATATAAAAATGCTCGCGCAAAGACCGCTACGGAAATCGGCCACCGGCACAGGCGTCACTTCCCGGAGCCAACTCTAACACCATATAAGGCAAAAGGAAGCTGACTTCCAGCCTTTTCAGTCGATGCATTTGGCCTAGCGGTTTTGGCAGAACCGAATACGGCGGACGCCAGTAAAACGCCCCAAAACTCCATCAGTTACGGTTGCTGAAATAGCGCTACGCGAACGCTGCATGGGTGCAGAATTGACACGCGAAATGATACGTGCACAAACGGACACGGCGAACACCGACAGACCACAGGTTTTCATGCATACCCCAGAGACGAATTTTATAGTGCCGGAACCGCAATCTTTTTCACTACCCTTTCTCTTCGAGCAGGGCGAACACTACGAGCACAGAAAAAAGAAGCACAGCGTGCCGCCCTCGGCAGAAACTTGAAAAGCAAAAACGCCCAGTCAAATCGTACCAACTGCGGGTGTGTATATAAATACCCGACCTCACCGAAATGTACCTGACCTCGATATTTCACCCCGTGGCCCCACCAAGCGCGAAAAGCCCGAATTTCGTTCGGCCCGTCCCGACGTCCGCGCGGCGAGGCCCTCTAGCGCACGCGTTGCACGTTTGTCTATTATATCTTGAGCTCCACGGCACGCATCAGTGTTTGGCCTCGTCGTTTATTATTTCGTTCCTTTCTGGCTGCCAAGGCTCAGCCGACGGACAACGGCGCCAAGACAAACGGCTTCGCGGCCGACAACGGGACCCACCGTGGTGCTTCTCCTCGTCCTCCTCCCGCACAAACAAACCATCGAGCCCCGCAAATAGAACGACGGCCTAAACAACGGGCACCGTCCCTATTTATAACACTCTATAGGAGCGCATCCCCGTTTCCGTGCCGTGCGACCCCTTCATTTAAACCCCATCGGGCCACAACCTTCCGTGATCGTTGAATACCCACCCGTGAGGAGTCGCGTGCAACTTCTTCCGAGAAGGCGTCGTGCGCTGCCGGACGGAAACTGCGGACATTAGCGCTTCCGCTGCTGCGCGAGGGCCGACAATGTATATGCAGGATGCAGCCAGAAAACGAACGCCGCCGGCCAAATCGTGAGGCCGCGGCAGCGTGCGCGCAGTGGTGCGAGAAATCTGCTTCTTATAACAGCTGGCTGACATCTCCTCGGTTTGCCGGGCAGGCTGCGCCCGCAGGCTGTGCGAGGAACTCTCTCTCTCTCTGCGCTTGGACGTGAATACAGCTGAACATCGGTTTCCGGACTGCGTGCCAGGCCAGGGACGTCGGCCAGGCAGCCAGTGCGGGGAGACGTCCGGGACTGCAAATCGAGAAGGTCCCGGTGTTCGCGCAAGGAGGAGGATGCGGAGCGTGTATCATACGCCTATGTCGTACGCACAGAAACTGAGCCGTGTGGATGCTGCGCCACGCCATACGCCTTCTATATACTTATACCACGCGGTGCCCGCAAATTACACAAGGGATACGGCAAAAATGTTGATCTGCTTATCATTAAACTCGCAATTAAAGATGTTTGCTCTCTCTCTCTCTCTTCTCTCTCTCCGATACTTCTCTCTCTCTCTCTCTCTCTCTCTCTCTCTACGGGCATGCGCAAAACGTGGGACGCAGTTATTTTCCCGTGAAATTTGCGCGACCAGATAAATTGAAACTACCAGGCTTTTTGCAGCCATCGTTCAGCGTGACCTAGCGTACTCGGCGATAGCACCTAGTTATTTTAGGACGGCCAACCTTGTCCCATAGCAGTTCCGGCTGCGAGTAACTGAAACGACGCCCAGCCAATATCGATATATCGATAGCCCAACAAAGGCTGGCAGGCACGTTTTAATTTGCTGTCTGAGTCACCGAGTTTGCCCGCGTTGTAAATAACACTTTAGCTGAACCCCGCTCTCTAAGCTGTGTGTCCAGCGTCAGGCAGGCCTGCCGGCGGTTACCTCGTGTTTGCCTTGTTTAAGTGGCAATATTTCCTCATTTACGACCTGCGACTTTGTCTTCGCTTCGAGGTAGATTACTTTAAATATTCACTCACGATGACAAAGTGGCTCGTTTGCTGCTGGTCCCATGCACAAACACCCTACGGCCACTCAATATATAACACACGTATATAAATCTGAATAAAACAGTGAAAGAACCGTCGTCTGTTCGTTTCACCACAACTACGGCGGTAAAAGAAGCAAAATCCACCTAACCAGATTGAAAACAGTGAAAAAAGTACAAGAAACGCCGAAGCTCTTAGCAGCCACCATGGCCAGCGTGACACGTCATCGTTTACAACTAAGCAGCGGCGTCAGGAAATGACACGGTTTGGCCATCGCGCCTCTGACAGGAAGCCATCAGGGCGATGGGTTGGCGCAGCGCAAAATGACCGCGGACTACCACACCTCCTCTACCGACGACCATATCTCTTCGTCGCCCTTCCGACCAAAGCTCGCCAAAGCGGAGAAAAAGCCGGCACGAAAGGTAGATGAAGATAAAATAAGGGAAAAAAAAGCAAAATAGAAAAAGGCACTTAAACGGGCCTGCTTGGTCGCAAAAAGTTTGCCACGAGAGATCAGTTTGAAAACCGCGCTTTTCCCCAAAACGACTCAAGTGCGACCGGCTACCGTTCCCCCCTCTGCTCTCAAAAAGAGAAAAAAAAGAGGCAAAAAGAGAGGGAACACACAACGCGGGGTTTACCGGCGCACAGACCACGGAGGCGTATGCCACATTTATTACGTCCTCCCTCCTTTAACATCCGTCAGTGCATCCACCGCAAACGGCCGCCTCCAGCTGCAACTCCAGATAGATTGCTGGAGGAATTCATCTCGGCGTTTGTGTACAGCTGCCGGCACTTGTCGGCCCGATTGTTTCTCTTTTTCTCGCCACTGCGGCTTCCCCCCCTTCCCCCTTCCCATTCCAATCCCGAAGTGCCACCGCCGCCTTTTCAATTTCCTCGAGCGAGATCTACGTCGGTGCCAATGCCCGTTTTCATCTCCGCGCATCTACCGCGCCTACGCGGCCCACAGTGGCGGGCATCAAGAATTCATACCGCAGGAGTACGGTGTATTCGCGTCAATCCCCATAAGAGCGAAAGTTCTCCTTGGCGACAAAGGAGAAAACATTGCCGGACGGAACAAACCGAACGGAGCCCAAAGAAGGGTTCCGCGTGAGATTCGCACGTTGAAGCCACACTCTTAGGCAAAAAGGACTAAAAGTTCGTCCTTTCGGGGACTAACGGCCTCTGCCACAATCATTAGTCCCTTTGGGGACTAACTGCGAGGGGACGAACGGTTAGTCCCCCACCCGGATGGTCCGTTCCGATACTCCCCAAGGACGAACTGCGTAGAGCGCAGAAAAAAGAAAAAAACTCCAGCACCGGCAGGGATCGAACCCCTGACGCCAGGAATTACACACTAGGAACCCGACGCGCTATCCGCTAGACCACGCCGCCGGATGGTTCCTGCGACAGATAATACTCAAGTGTACAGCGTGTAGTTCTGTGCATAACGCAACAGATCCATTGCAACTGGTGCCCGAATTTCTATCTGTGCAAGCGAACGTGACCGCGTTTTGCGCCTTGCGCTTAGCGCTTTGCTAGGTTTAGGGACTATTGCTCAGTTCGATTCGAAGTAGAGCCTCACAACCATAGTTTTTTCGTAAATAACAATCAACTCGTCGTCGCCTAGTTGAGATAGGTAGCTGGGCGATCGGACGACTCATTTGTTTCCGCACAATTAGCGCAAGCTAAGTGCTTTCTTAGTGTTCGATACATATGTTAAGTGCTCTATGTAACGTATGTGAAAGGTGTCGTCTGTGTGAGTGTCAGAATAAGGAAACATGCCATATTTTCCTGCATCGGCGAAAGCGAATTCGGTGTTGCTTAGCCTGAATTCTTCACATTCGCGTCGCTAGACGATTGCGACTGTGAAATGCAAGCGGGTTTTACAGCAGTTGCAGCATTGTCATAGCTTTGGTGCCCAAGGCAATTATGTACCGAGTGTAAAAGATAACTTCGAGACGCTTACCTGTAGCGAGCATTTTTGTTTTGCAGTTGTCATCAGCAACATGCGTTTTTTTCCTAGTCTGTTAAACATATACATATTCATTACGCTCAGGAATCCACTTTTGCTATTGTCACTAATTTTTGAGTTACTGTTAAGGCGCTTGAAAGCTTTCATTGGCCGTTATTATCTCGCACGAATCGTATGCAACACAGCGTATCAACATAACCTCGCCGAGAAGCGTATGGCAATCGCGCTTCGCCGCTCCTTGCCATTACCCGCCGCTCTACTAATCCTAGGCGATTTTCTTATAACTAACATCAATATTTTCTACCGTGGCACCATCTAAAGCACCCAGTGACTGCAATGCCTTGTGTTTTGGAAATATAAAACTGTTCGCAGACATATGCGCGAAAGGGCAACGACGACGCCATTAGGGGATTAACGACGCAGCAAAGAGACTAACTGCATGTGTTTCGTCTTCCCGTTACTCCTTATAGATCGGCGGGGACGAACAGTTAGTCCGAATTTATGCACACGGCACGTACTCTGCCGCAGATACTCCCCTTGAAGATGAACGGTCGCCCGCGAAGACTAACGGCTGTATTTTAGTCCCTATTTTAGTCCTTTTTGCCTAAGAGTGCACAGTGAGCGAGCGCGTCCACGGTGCGCTCACATCTCGTTCAATCTTTCCGTCCCGTTCCACCACCTCATGTGTGACTTCACTACTCTGGTGGAACGTATACGGTTGCGAGCCAAAAAGAAGAGCGCACGCGAGGGCACCACTGTGCACAGAATACAGTTATCAGGAAAGAAAAAAAAATCTAATTTCAATCATATTTTTTTAACTGAATAAGCTTGGCTTCGTCATCGCACTTTTTTTACTCGTGAACTCGTTATGTAGCCACTGCCCATTCAACTCCTGAGACGCGAGAATAACTACGTATTACTAACAAATAAATCTGAATCTAAATTTCCATATACACAGTCGAAAACGTTATGTCGAAGTCTCATAATTCGAACCAACAGATAATTCGAAGAATATTGCCCGTCCGCACAGACTAATTTTCGTGAAATTCAAAGCAGAAGGACAAAGCGCAATGCGTCACTAGCCTCAGCAGCTTCCCAAACCCGTAACCGCGTGCTCGCTCCGCGTACACCGTAGCAGTTGTCATGCCGCTTCGATGCGTATGCCGTACTTTCGCAGCATGCAATTATTGCAAGTGCGCTCCGAAGGACGTACAATACCGTCTGCTTTATCGCTGGTAGCCTGCGCTGTACCGCCTCTCAAAGGGACCCCCGCTAGTTCAAACTCCGGCTGATTTTCTATCCCCTCGGAGTTCGAATGAACGAGGTTCGACTGTATACAGTATTATGATCTAAGTCTGTACCCTTATTCTGATGAAGGTAAGTCCCTAGCCGATACGTAAGAAAACGTCCTTGTTATTGCTCTCTCCGTGTGTCCGACTTTTCACTCATTCTATGTCTGCGCTCTTTATGTCTACGTTCTTTGTGAGTACACACACACGCGCGCGCGCACACACACACCTGCGCCAGCACACAGACGACGACCGACGTGCTGGGAGGCCGAACGGCTCATTATCCAGGACGCAGCGGCCGCAACGCGAGGTGTAACAAGATGCAGAAGAGATTACGCGGGCACTCGACCGAAAGATACATCTGAGAGCTTATGTTTTACTTAAGAAACGCCACGGCGGGAGCGTGCGGCCTCATTTGCGTAATGCCCGATGTCGTTTCCAAGACCACGGGGGATATACCGCAGCATCAAAGTTGGATTGGACGGTGTGCGCAAGTGCTCCTTTTTGGGCATTATCAACAAGCCTGCGAAAGGTTAACCAAGCACAATGAGGCGCGTTTGCGGCGTTACACACGACGGCCCTGCGTGGAAACGAAGCGTGACGTATGTATCGGAGGCACGCGCGATCAACGCCCGCAAAGGTCGCGTGACAAATGCGGCCATTGTTCGCGAAAAGCGGAGAGTTCGCCAGCAGTGCGATGCCCCGGGGAACGGCCATGGTGTGTCTCAACCAGTGACGACAGGACATCTCTGCGCTCTTTACTTCCTCGCTAATGCATCAATTAAGTTAAGTTCAATCAATCAATCGATTAGTTTCAATGCGTCAATAAATTAAGTTATTAGTTTTCAAAGAACTTCTTTTGTTCCCAGGTAAATTATTGTAGTTTGGTCTGGGGATCTACATCAAAAGAAAATATAAATAAAATCTAAGCCCAAAGAAAGCCTCTCCGACACACAGCAAACCTAAGCTATGATTCCCCCCGTTGAGCACATTTTCCATTCCAAGAGGGTTTTTTGCCGTTTACTTTTCTAGAAAATTTCAATTTATTGATCATGTACGAAAACGGCCCGAGGCATAACAATACAACATTTCTATCTCTATCCAGTTTGTAGTGTGTCCCAGAAACTGGGTATTCGTTTCGGAACAGGGATAATTGGCTGATTCCCTTTTGTAGGACCAACCACGGGCTTTGATATACAACCGTGTACCACGAATTCTAAATGAATTCGCCTCCAAAGGAATTAATTTACGTAGCATTACACCTGCTCAACTGAAAATTTATTATCTTTACATACTTTTGTAAACACGTTTTTTTTTTCTTGGATTACTGTGCGTTGTTACGTTTGTATTTGCCATTGTGCGCTTTTAACGTGATACCAATGTGTTGCAGTTCTGTATTCCTATATTCTTTGTGCTGTGGAATCTCGCCCTTTTATTCACGAAGCTAAATCCTACAAAGTGATAACTATGTACTTTTTTCTTTTATCCTTCTTTATATTACACCGCAAGTTCCCAGTGTCACGATTTTTTTTCTCTGAACGTGAAGAGCGTGATAAAAAAAAGCAAATTTAATCATATTTTATTTTCTCGCTCGGTGTTGCTTTTTTACCTGCAAATAAGATTTTCCGGCATTGTTCGCTATGTGCCCCACTGCTTTGTAAAGGGGGTTGGGTCCCCGTCAACCTGGCTGCGATGAGCTTTTTGCCCTCCTTCCTGCATTTTCTGTTGCTAATAAAACGCAAAATGAATGAATGAATGAATGAATGAATGAATGAATGAATGAATGAATGAATGAATGAATGAATTTGAATATGCTGGGCCGATTATACCATAATATCGTAAAGAGCACAAGGCCTACATACGAGGTTCTTTTATCGCGCTTTAGATCCGAATTAAGTCGAGCCGCAGTGCTCTCGAGTCGTAGGCTACCCGGTGCACTGCTGTGCATAGCGGCTGCCTATCTTCGTGTCACCTAAGTACAGTTCAGTGTTACCCAATGGCGCTTGCGCGCAAATAACGGCGACAAAGTGCGCAAGGGAATCGTAAGTTAGAGCGTTGAAGCTGGTCGCCGGGAAAAGTAACAAAATGTCACAATGGGGTGAATAAGCTCACCTATTTTTACATTTTTATTTATTAAGTAATCGGCTAGAATGAAGAAAAGGAAGCTTTCTATCCAGCCAGGAAATTTTCAATATAGCGTTGTATGGTGTCAATGAACAAATATGAATAGCAAAAGTTCGCACAAAATTTTCTTAGCTGATAGAACAAAATTGGGGCAAACGTCGTAGTAAAGCGAAATTGCAGCCGTAGCACAAGTTTACCCCGAAAGCGGTTCTACGCGCGCAACGCCGAAGGTGAAAAAATGAGTTGATTGAGAATTGTCGATAAACTCTAGCTTTCCTGCTCCTTCAAAATCTGCCCACTCCAGACTGCTTCCTAACGCGTACTATACTATGCCCCCTCCAGTCTACTCAAATGGAGACGGAGAAACGGTGTCGTACACAATTTAGCCAATAATAAAACAGACGGTCCTCAACTATTCCCGGCCTGCGCCAACACCCAAACGCGGTGCATGTCAAGGTTAACGGGTGTAGCCAGCGCGTAAGCACGGTTAAACCTGACCCGAAGGCAAAGGCCGACCTCAATCGCCAGCAACCAGCGCAGCTGCTGTCCGCGTCTCTGCGACAACTGGCATTTTCCCGCTTTTCGTCTCTGCTCTTTTTATTGCAGCGTAATGAATTTTACAGGTGCAACGCAATTACTGCACATGTACGCGCTTAATAAACCCGCAAATGCAAAGCATACCCTGACCGGTGGCCGGGTAAGGTCACGCCCTGGCGCACAGCACCGCCGACTCCATGAGCAGCGAAGTCGTATACAGGCTCGCGGCTGCGTCACGCCTAATGATAAACCGGGTGCGAAACGCTCGCCCTGCCATCCCCGCCGTGGGCGCCAAAGCTATTAGTGCGACGCGATGCAGACGACGGGGTAAAGGAACCTGCGGAATCGACCACGCCCTCGGACCAAAACGGAGCCCACTCTGATGCACGTAAATGGCGACAATTACACGTCGAAGACAGGTCTGGCGCCTCGAGCGTGACGTGTCCTCTCCAAATGCGTGCTCGCTGAGGAAGCGCCCACTGTGCTGCTAGGCGGCATAGTGGACGGTCGCTGGGTGCAGGGGCGGCTACCGCGGCGTTCCTCTACCTTTGTTGTTTGCTGATGCCGCTTTGTTACGCAAGCGGGAGGTAGCCTTAAACTGCCCTTACGAAAAATCTTCAATGTTTTTTGCGTAAATGGTGAAAGAAAAGGGGAAAGCACTTCTAAAGCTTCCGCCCGATGCTGGACAACGTTAACAACCAGGTAGTGTCCCCTGCGCAAAAGCCTCGCTAATTGAAATAAAACCGCCGGTGTGTTGTTTCTTTGGGGTACGAAATTGAGTATTATTGTGGTGGCGAAGCCGTTAATGGTGAGTTTCTAGGAGTATTTTGTTACACTGTTGCCATCGGTTTTCTTTTCTTTTTTTCATTTCGCCTCAATTGGCTCTTGAGGCAGGAGGACGTGCACCGACCGGATATTCTCGAATTGTACCCCTGCACTCTTTCTGGATCATAGTGACGAACACAGTACCGTAAAGGAGTATTAACATGAAATCGCAAAGCTGAGATAGCTATGTAAAGGCTTGCTTTGCATATGGAGATATCTCCCAGCAAGTTTCAACAGTAACCGTTCAGTATAACATATTAAATCTGTTTTAATCTTTGCGCGCATGAGAAAGCTCAGAACGGATATCCTTTCGCAATCGGCATCAGCATGACGCCATCTGCTCCTCCTGACCTCAAACTGAACGTGGGGGCCGCCGTGACGTGGCCAACGCGCTGGCTGCGGTTGGCGCGCGCTGCTCCGGCGTGTGTATCACGTCACGGTTTTGGGACTGACGTCATGCTGCCCGGGTGCATGGAAATGGTGGAAACCCCGGCCGGTCTGGACGCGCGCGCCCAGACCGGCAGTGGTGCGACGAGAACGGTGACGTCACGAGCGCCCTCCTGTCGTGGCGGCCGCCTCGGTGTTCGTTTTGTCGAAACCGAAACTGACACGAACAAACGAGGCTGTACATAATTATTTACGCTGTCATAGACCGTCTAATGTGCCATTCTATTATTAGTGGGCTGGTAGGCACCCGTAAAAGCGAAAAAAGGACCCATCTCCCCGCGAGGGGGACTCGAGTAAATGCGTCGCATAGGGGGTGGGTGTATTGCGTTAACGTTTAGCGTTTGGGGAGTTGGTGGTAGTGAATGCGTTGTATCAGCAGCTTCTTCACGTAGTTTGAATGAGTCAAGGATATAAGGCGCGTTCGTAGCCTTTCATTCTGTGTCGGTTTTGTGGCGCAGTGGGAAGAGCACCATGTACCTCGCGTTCCGCTCACAGGTAGTGAATGTGTTGTATCAGCAGCTTCTTGACGTAGTTTGAATGAGTCAAGGATATAAGGCAAATTCGTAGCCTTCGATCCTGTGTCGGCTTTGTGGCGCAGTGGGTAGAGCACCATGTACCTTGCGTTCCGCCCGCAGGGTCGTGGGATCGAAACCAGGCGCCGGCAAGTATTATTTTTTTATATAGTGTAGGGGGAGGGGTGCGGACCTGTTGTTGAGAGCGAGGAGGGTAGCGTGATGCGGGAGGGGAGGACGTGGGGGAGAAGGGCGCACCCTGGAATGGCTTGTTGCGGACCGCCGAGGCACGGCCGGACACAACGCCGGGTGAACATCGTGAGTTAAGAAGAAATGCTCTACATTAAAAAAAAAAAAAAACGCAACACGAAAATTTTTCCCGTGTCAGCCTCCCTTGCAGACAATATCTGATATCTGCCCATCTTTTTCTATGGTCGGAGAAGCGCGGAGTATGGTAAACAGGTCCAACTGAATGCTTCTGGTCACCGCTTGCATTCGCAACTCTTTTTAGCAGCTTTCATAACACGAACTATACAACCGCGCGACCATAGTTGCCGTATTAAATTAAACTTAAAGCATCCCGCCAAGCAAGTGGTATTAAAGCCTCAGCGAGTTCGCGGAACTACGCCGCAGCCTAAGCAGTGCAGCGCGTTCCTGGCATGCACGGACGAAGTTCTCCGAAGCTTTATCAGGGGCCCAAGGCAGCTGACGGGGCACAACACTCATTGCCCTACGGCGTGCGACGCCCAACTCGCTGGCTCAGGCGCCCCGTCACAGTCAGCTCCAATTTCCTTTACGGCTTGTTTACCAACCGACACTCGAGCAACCGTGTCATCACCACTCCCCGCAGATAACCTACAGCCGCTCCTTATCCCGCTCCGCGAGCGGAGTTTGCCCGCCGAGGAAGATACCGCGAACAACAACACAGCGACGCAGCACAAACGGTAGCGGGCTCCTTCGCTTCCCGGCACCATTTTTATGGTATTTGTCTTTTCTGAAGCATTACGGCCAGTGCACACCCGCCTTTGGCCGCGTTTCCATTTCTGCGACACGAGAGCAGCGAACCCCGTTTCTGTAGCGTCAACGTCGCAGCGGAAGTCGCAGCGAAGTCACAGCGTCAGCAGGCTCGGTCGCGTTGTCTCGCCGCTGCTCTATACTCACTCCGGTGCGCTTTATAGCGGTCATGTAAACACATGCCGCAGCCTGTGAGTCGCTCAAAACAATCTGTACTCTCCTACTTCCGGCACACGGCGGTGACTGTCATCCATCATATCTGGGACCCGCAATCATTCTCTATCTTTCAGCCATGGGCCCGCCATACGTCGACTTGCAATGCTCCGGACCAGAGCGTAGGCGATGATGCCGGGCAACGCGGCCTAATGCCATAATGGACCGATCAATCGCGAATATGAGTTCCCCCGCCCTAGACAGCCTAGAACACGACGCTATCCATCGCTATCAGCTGGTGCCACCTCACGCGCCGGTATGGACTGCCGGCAAGCAGGGCAAGGAGCAGCACCGAGGCCCATTGCCCTGCCTCACCAGGAGCTGTTTGTTCATACCGTGGCGCTTAAAAGAAAACCTAAACACAATAATCATGCTCGCGTTCAAAAAAAAAAAAAACAGTAGAAATAAGTCGCAGCAATCTGTGATTGTCTCAATAGTGCCCCATTTGCTGCTTGCTTCGTAAAGCAGCCAGGAAACGTCTGTCCGTGTACAGACAGCGAACGCGTGCGCTGTTCGCCGCATGCCGTGCAATTTGCTGGTAGCCGCCCGCGTCATATATGCTTTGCCCGCACGGGCAACACAAAACGCCCCCCGCACCACGGCAAATCAGCGTAATCTGGCTGATTAGTAAGTAGGCTGCTTGTCGTCAGCAGGATGCTTGACACGCGGTAGTCGTTCATAGTTGCGAAGTATATACAGACACGGCGAGATATGCACGCACACCAATAAGGTATACCGAAAACGAGGACTTGTGCTGCTTTAACCACGGTTGTATTCCCAGACCCACCGGCGCCATCTATCGGTAGAGGGCGCAGTGGTCTCGAAGGAGCGGGTTCCGCTCGGGAGCCTCCCGTCACTGACGTTAGCTGCCCGTTCCTTTGCGCGAACCGTAGAATTTGCACGGCGACGGGGCGAGCGCTCGTTTACGTTCGAGCCGACGCAAGAGACCCACAGCTCCGTTGTTCCAGCAGATTTCACACTGAGTGGAACTGGGCTGAATTTTTAAGATTTCGGAATACTTCTTTTTTCTTTGCCACAGTGAAATGACACTGTAAAACACCACTCAGGACAAATGTCATCACCGTGCGTCAGCGCCACGGGTGGCGAAAGGAACGAAACAAAAGCGAGCAATTAGGCCGGGGCCCACCGTGTCGAGCACGACCCGGCCCTCGGGCTCCAACAGAGCAGGAGACGAGGAGAGGCGGCAGTCGTGCTCTTCCCGACCGGTCGTCGTCGTGCGCCGCACGCTCTTGTTTCCGCCTGCGAAAGCCTCCTTTTTTCCGCTCACGCCTGACCGAGCCTCCTCTTCATCTCGCTGCCCGCGTTATTCGAATGCCCCCCCCCCCTCACCCTTCCGTGCCTCGTTTCCCTGGACCAGAGAGTTTTGTCGTGATTCCGCCAGCCCGCCGTCTCGTTTTCGCGCCCTCATATCCTTCCTCGTTCTTCTTTGTGCTCGTACTGCATACGTGTGCTTTTGAAGTAGCCGGTTCCGGCACGCAGAGCGTCTGAAGAAGGGTGAAACGATGAGCGAAAGGAGACGCGCCAGTGCAGTCACCACTTCATAATCGGGCGCATCTCAAAGGGAAGACCGATCGCGTCCCTTCCACTAGCCATCGATCAAGAAGCACCATACTGAGAAAAAAAAGGCTTCCGTAGTACGTGGCTTGGTCAGAGTAAGAAAGGCTGTGAGAAAAGAGGAGCCGCCGAGGCATACGGTACAGTAATGTATTCCCGGTGAAGCGTACGTCCCCATCTCTTTCTCTCTTCACGCCGGAACACAGAGCGGTGAGATCCGAAAAGGTCAGGCACGCTGTCGCGAACCCTGCTCGAATCCGGGCGTCACGACCGAGGGCAGCGTGACGGCGACGACGCCGAGGACGACGGCGTCTCGACGTGCCGCGCTGGGACATGCGTGCTGATGTTGCAAGAAGGCGTGCACGTACGCGTCCTAGACAGAGAAACAAACAAAAACCCATGGGAGAACGTCGGGCGACAAGGCTGGGAGCGAGAACGCTGCTGGAGACGAGGAACCACGTCAAAGCAGAAGCCGAACGTGCACGGCGCGCGCGGGACGGGACGTCCGCGAGACGACGGCGAAATGAAGAAAGGAACAAGCGTGCGTACGTGCGTGCGTGCGTGTGAGAGAGAGAGAGAGAGAGAGAGAGAGAGAGAGAGAGAGAGAGGAGAGAGAGAGAGAGAGAGAGAGAGAGAGAGAGAGAGAGAGAGAGAGAGAGAGAGAGAGAGAGAATGAACGTCTATTGAATGAGCAAGAGATCGGCTTAGATTGAAACTTCAAAGAAGCAAGATGTCTCAGTCCAAGATGCCTTGAGCGCGGGCGGCGTGACAACCTTTTGGGCCAGCCGAAGCTGGTCGTCCATGGGCCGGTGCTGGCCAGGGCTCTCTCCCGAAGCTCGGTAGTGCAAAGGTGGAGGTTGGGGAGAACCAAGTGGGTATTGGTCACGCCCACCTACCATACGGCGTAGCGTTCTGGGTTGTACGCAAAATCGGCAAACCGGGCAGCTTTGACACTCAAGAAGGTGCAGCGTGGTAGCTTATGAAACCAAGAAGGGTCGGAATAAGAATATTAAATCCTCGAAACAATTGTCTAGGAAAAATCGCTGCTGCACGAATAAATCAACGAGAAAGTAAACAGGCCGGACTCAGCTTCGGGAAGAACTCTCCGTTGATAGAGCCACGCGCAAAAGTACCCGGGACGTGGTTCCAGTTACGAGGCTGATTTTGTAAATACGTGTAAAATAAAGCGTCTGGAAAGCGTCTGGGAGGCACGCGGGCCAGCATGAAAAAGTCGCCGAGGTTATCACCACGGACACGCGTTTTGCAGCGGCTGCAGCTGACATCGCGCACGCCGTGCACATGCTAGAAACGCGCGGCAATAATCACGAGCACACCTGAGCCTTCCTTATGATGTGTAGTGATTGCGAAAGCACTAGCTACAGCCGTGAACCGCCTTGGTGTTTGGGAAATGTGCTCGTCCGTCTCCCATTCCGGAGGTACGGGGTTCGATTCCCGGAAGTATATTTGTATAATTTTATTTTCACCACGAGTATTTTACGTTGTATAAAAGGTCTTCTCTGATAAATTTGCCGTCACTGCAAGGACCATTCAACCTGTTTTTACATCGTTTTACTGCGTCCGTAGGACGAGAACAGCCACCCTCGCCCTCCTCAATTCGGCTCACCCACTGTTTTCCGCCACCTGTTGGCCTCCGGCGCTTCATAGTACGATATCGAATGTCGTATATTGCCCCTGAAAGCAATGTTTTCCGAGCAATGGGTCCGTGTTTAGAAGCAAAGCCGACTTTAAAGAGATCAGCGTAAACGTGCGTCTTGCAAGCTGGCTTTCCCACATTGTGTATTGCGCAGTGAAGCATGCCCATAAAGAAAAAATAGCGAACGCGGCGGAAGCAGACCACCGACGAGGATCGGGCCTCGGACGCTAAGCGTAAGCGCGATGCCCCTCGGTACCCTTAAAGGGACCCAGAAAAGCCTTCTGTAAAAGTTACAAAAGGACTGTGTTGTCGCGTAGCACCAATATAGCGATGCAATGCCGTTGGAATTATTGATCTACATTCAGTATTAGCTGCGCCAGATGCAATTAAATGCACCTCTCCCCACTTGCCGATCGACTCCTCCTCCCTCTCTGCCTCCTTCAAAGCAGCTAGCTACATTCCTGCGCCTAGGCTCGCGTCAATCACTGCGGACCCGCCTTTGCCGCCTTTGCCTCGGGATCGCGCAGGAAGGAGGAAGAGCAGCCGGAAGCCAATGGCAGTGACGCCGCCGGCGGCCGACCTTGCCGGCGATTGGGCGAATCAGGGGGCGCCTTCGCCGTTGCGTCAGCAGCGATCGCCGTTGCGTCACCCGCGGTCGCCGTTGCGTCAGCCGCGGTCGGCTCGCTGCGGCGTCGCGCTCATCGGCTGAGAAAGGCGATCTTCAAAAATTGTTTACAAATTATCTGTACAACGTATGGGGCTCACACTTGGCTCAAAAATCCCCGTTATGTGTTCTACCACCTGAATGCATTTGATTGCCACCTTCACAAAGGTTTTCGGGGTCCCTTTAATACCGCGAAGCGAAAAACGCCAGACGTCGGCGTGGCTACAATCCCGCTGAACGCTTCCCCGGCGCGGATTGAACGGGAGTTGGTGGCCTACCACAAACAGCTCCCTTGGTCGTCCACGTTTCGCAGAGTGGAATGACACTGAATTTTTAACAGCGGAGTTTAAGCTTTTGGTTACGCGTTACCGCCCGCAGCGGTGGCTCAGTGGCTAAGGCGTTGCGCTGCTGCGCACGAGGTCGCGGGTTCGACTCCCGGCCGCGGCGGCCGCTTTTCTGATGGAGGCGAAGAGCAGAAACGCCCGTGTGTACGAGATTTCGGCGCACGTTAGAGATCCCCAGGGGGTCAAAATTAATCCGGAGCGCGCCTCATCGCCTGCGTTTGCGTTGGCGCGTTAAACCCTACGATCAATTAGTGACGCGTTACCAGAAAACCCAACCTGCCCAGCGTTCGTGGCGTGATCTCTCGCGTGCTGTCCTTTTTGCCAGTTCACGAGCGTTCGTGCACAGACGCCGAATTCACTTTGCATCGCCGAGTTCGCGAAGCCGGTGGCTGCGGGTTCTAGCGCGTGCTAACGCGGTCCACTTTGGGAGAGATGGGAGAGCTGCGGACAACATGATCCGGGCTTGCCGGTCATGGAGAACTTCCAGCGGAAAGTTCGGAAATCCATGTGACGTGCAACAGCCGGGTCTCCGACGAAGGGAGAGGGGCCGCCATCTCCGCTGTTTCTCCAGCCTTGCACCACTAGCGAAAGCTGCGCCGATTTTTTTATTCTTTGAGCCGTCAGCCGTTTTAAGTGCCACCCGTCGGCGATTTAGCGAGCGATGTTTTGGCTGCGAGGCCAGATTTTCGACTACCGAGTTCACCAAAGCTTTCGCGAGCCCAAAGACATTGCGACCGCGCGTGCGTCGACGCACGTGCTGAGAGAGACTCCCGTTTCTCCTTTGGGGCCCGGTTAAAATGCAGCCCCCGTCTATCGCGGCGGCGCGCGTGCGCCTTCTCGGCGACTGACCCTAATGACAGGGCGACGCAACTAGACTGGGGAGGTCGCAGCTCGTGGCAGATAATGTGAGGCGCGCGCAGACACACAAGGACGGGGCTCTTTACAGGCAACAAATGAGACGACGCCGTCTCTAGACGCCTCTTCCCACGGCTGCAGCTGCTCTCGTGGGAGGGTGTAACAAACAGCTAGGGGCCGGAGGAAAGCAGCCTCGTGGCCACGGACACGTGGTTCATTATAATACGTATACGCAGGCGACTAAAGGACACAAAGTGCCAATAGTGGGAGACACGCTGCGCTGGAACTCCATGTCAAATTTCAAAATTTAGGGGGTTTCACGCGCAAAAGGTACACCTGGGGCTATGAGGCGCACCGTAGTGGAGGTCACCGGATTAATTTCGACCACCTGGGATCTTTAACGTGCGCCCAAATTTCACTTTTCGCCTCCATCAGAAAAGCGGCAGCGGCGGCCGGGGACCAAACCCGCGTACTTGGGCTCAACGGCCGGTAGGACTCGATTCAATTTGCGGATCATTTCTAATGGCAACGCACAGTGCTCTTGCCGATAAGCCAGACACGCGTGGCAAATGTCTCTAGCCATCCTCAGCAACCACCCGCTTTCATTCGACGGCAACGCATCGTTTACTAAGGGCGGCGAAATAAATACAATATTCGATCAATATTTCGCTTACAACTGTGCCACCATTCCGCAGTGCAATCAACGCGCAATGTGTAACTAACTGGATAAAGTACCCACGCTTCCGCAAAGTTAAGATTAAGAGAGAATCGCTGGTATACATGAACGCTTACCTGGACCTCGACCGAATCTCATCTCAAACCCATCGCTATACCTTACGGCAAACTGAATTGGTCATCACGGGGCCTCACCTCAAGCTCGCCCACACTTGAACCCACGCTGAAGCTCAAACTCTACCGCAGTCTCACCGCTACCCGAATCATGAATTGTAAATTTGGCTGTTCCAAATTCCCGTCATTTTCACGACGCCTGCTTAGCGTATATTTTACTTTTTTTTTTTGTTGGGATACATCCGTTCCACATAATTTTGTGACAATACTGTTACGTTCGCATGGCACCCTGGAGCTTAATCTCTTCAGAATTCAAAAATAAGCGTCCTCGATTGAGCTGGTGCCTGCCCGGGGTTTTTTCAAGCGTCTCAATTTAGTTTAGTTTCGATCACCAGAGACCTGTTGCGCAAGCTCGCAGAAAGCTGCAGGCACAGGAATACACAGGAATACAGACCAGCGGCGATAAGGACCAATTTCAACATTTATCAGCCCAGACTTCCCCGGCAATTCTCCAAACGTTCGAAAGTAAAGCCCAGCTTGAACTGCACCCGATCCTCAATTTTGGCCACGGCCTCCCTCAGAATCGTCAAACGAGGATGAGGTCGCATCTACGGCCACGTTCGCCGAACAAATAGGTCGGAGCGCACGATTTCAGCTGAACGTCCCCTCAAGCGGTGAGCGTGATTTGAGTTGGAGGTTAAGGTCGGCTTTTTGAACAGGCTCAGAAATACACACATGGACGGCCGTCCAAAGGAATGCCAATAGGCGCCGTCGCACGCGGGAGGTAGACGAGCAAACAGGACGCAGAAGTCACGCAGAGGCGACAAGTTAAGCCAAAACAAAAGGAAATGAAGGCTGGGACATCCGTCAGCTCTAGCAAGCGACAGCAGCAGCAGCCAAGTTCGCGGCGGCGCTGGGCGGGGAGGGCGCTGGTTCGATGAGTCACACACGAGGCCGCGAGACGGGAAGGAAAGGACGGCGTTGCCGAGAGCAACGTGGCGGCGGCGGCGGCTGCGACCTCCGCCGAAGACCAGTCGGCCAAGGCGGACGGGGGAGAAGGGGGGCGCAAAGACGTACTCCTTTTCTACCGGTACCCCCGCGCCGTCGACGTCGCCGCCGGCGGTTGCGACGCGGCGGTCGAGGTTTGCTGCACACTCGGAGCAACAGGCGCGCGTGCGTGCGCGCGTTTGCGGCAACCGTGCCGCATCGCAGCTGCCGCCGCAACGAACGAGCTACCTCACTGAAAACCACTCATCGACTCAAATTATAAGCACGCCTCCCACACTTCCCCATCCCTGCTCAATCTTACACCCCTTACGACATGGGCTGCCGCGAAGGCATCACGCACAGCAGGGCGTGAAGGGTGTTAACAAGCCCCTCCGCCGAGCGTGCTGGCACCGCTTCCAATACCGGCAGCCACATTTGAGTGCAAGCAGCATCCGTCTTCCAAAGTTGTCCTGAATTCTTCAAGTTGTTTCAGATTCTGCGCTGTTTAACCATAAAATGCAGACCAATGTCGCCTGCATAGCACATAGTATGGAAGAACAAATTTCTGGCATATTACGTTATTAGTACCTATCCTCGTTTTCGAAAACAGAGCGCAGCAGCCTGGTTGTCAACTTCACCCAATGCTTGTACCACGGCAGCTAGCTGTTAGTATGAACCACACACACACACACACACACACACACACACACACACACACACACATGTATATATATATATATATATATATATATATATATATAGATATATAGTCGTTGCAGTTTTGGACTGAGAACGTAATTATTTTATTAAGGCTGCAGTTGTGTAATCTATTAAAATGGCGGCGTGAACTGCGCATTCATTGTCAAGGGCTCTTCAATTGATTTTCTAATCCAAAAATAAGCCATATGGAACGGTGCATACAAATGCGTACGCGGCCGCTTTCGTCAATGCGGCAAGACAAAGGTTGAAGCGTGGGCCTTGGAAACCAGCGTCAACTGGGGACGAGGGCCTGGGCCATCAGCCGAGCCCAGGGCGATGATTTTTGACTAAACGTTGCCCCTTTGACTCATGGTGATGGCAAATGGTTATGGCCTCGGCTCATGGTGATGGCATGGTGATGGCCTCGGCTGCGTAAGTAATTCTGATGCTTATATTTTTTCACCTACGACTCAAATTTCCATTGAGATTACGCCCTGAAGCTAAATATGGTTGTGACTGCCTTCGATCGGCCCCTTCCCCGCTACTTCTCCCTTAATACAATAATGGTTTCTTGCTAATCTCCACTGCAGACCAGTTAATGCTCTCCTCAACGGTAAAAACCAGCCGTCTAGGAAAGTGGACTTTCGCCCCACTTCGCACTGGATGCATGGTTGGGCATTCTATTGCCAAGTGCTCGATTGCTTACGCATCTTTTCCACAGCATACGCACGCGTCAAGCTGCGGCGAGCCGTTCTTCTCCGCGTACACGTCCTGGTCCTCAAGCAGCCAACTTCGCCCTAAAAAAGCAACACACTCCCTTCAGTGTTATCGTAAAAAATTTCTTTTCTGATCCTTCGCTGGCCTGTTTTATAGACTCCCGATGACTTCTTCGCTGCCACCCTTCCACCAGACTAGGGACGCCCCCCACCGATCCGGTGCCCTGACACCTTCCCCTAAGCTTGATCAATATATAGATTTCATAATCAGCGTCGTCATCATCACGATCAGCTAGCTGCGGTTGCAAAACATGGATTGGACAAATGACTGGGGAACGTCGAGAGCTAGCCGCTTGTTTCGAGATCGACAGAGGCTGGCGAGCCTTGGAGCATTTCCGAGCCGAAGTTCCGCCGAGTCAGGTCGAACGGGGCCAAAGAGAATCCCACGCTCTGGGCGAGATCTGGCAGCAGCAGCAAGGGCGGCATCGACGGGGCCGTTTTCGGAGTGGCGAGCGGAAATAGCAGCCAGCAGAGGCCGCGGGGTCGCGGCAGGAAACATTCCGGACCGGGACACGGCCTCTTCTGTTGCCCGCATGGGGACCCGCAAGAGGCGTCGAGGCCGGAGACGCTATTTCCAACGCCCAAAAACACGCCACGCTCCACCGCGCACGCGCACAAGGGCACGGAGCAGTCACCGCTATGCACGACATCTTCCGCAGGGTGACGTCGACCCAAGGCAAGCCTCGCCAAGGCACGGCGATTTACTCCGCAAATACTCGGCGTGTATATGCATGGAACCGCTATAGGATGTCTTGGTTGCGAAAACGGGGTAGCAGTAATTGTGGTGGTTTTCACGAAAGGATAAAAACAAGGGGGGGGGGGGGGCGCAATTGCAGCTCAAGGAAGAGGAGACAGCCACACCTCTCTGAAGGGTATAGATAGGGGAGACAAGGAGGAAAGAAGTCGGGGAGAAGAGTGGTGGTCATCACTGAGGGACTAAGCGTAGACTGGAGGTGTGGAGGCGCCGGACAATAGCGTGTGTGGGAAACTCTAGGGAGGGGGAGGGGGGGGGGGGTGCGAAAGTGTAATCAACCAGCTATGACACTCACGGGATTTCCCGGGGCTAGTCAACCCGTTTCAAAAGGGTATAGCTACAGATGCAATCCAATCCAAGCCAATCCAAGTTGCCTGACCCGCACTGGCACGCGGTTCTGACAGAGCTGCCTCGTTTTTGCACAGGCAAACGCAGAGAGAAAAAAAATGGCCTCCGATTACACGCAGCGGCAGCGTGAAAAACAGCGGCCGTTGATCCGATTACGAGCCGTCTGCATGATTCCGGTAGCGGTTTAAGGTCGCCCCCGAACTGAAGACGATCGCATACCGAACATCAATTGCCTGAACAGATTTTCCCCCGAACAGCTTGTGAACGGACTTCGTAGCTCCATCCAAGTCTTCCGCTCACCCCGCTTGCCGTGAACGAACGTCGTGCTACTTCTTTTACGGCGCAACGCTGCTCGTCCCAACTGCGTATACGATGTCACCCCGCATGCCGTTTTCTTCGCACATTCCCTACCTGGCCTTTTCCACAGGCTTGTATCACGGGGCACGCCTCAGCTGACGTTAGCTTGCCGGCTATTTACTTCTCAGTACTAGCAGCCATTCGGACTGACTCCATCCCAGCGTGAGATGTTGTTACAACCACACGTTCTCTTATTATTCTCCACCGCGCACAATGATCTGTCCCGGCCGCGGCGGCCGCTTTTCTGATAGAGGCGAAAAGCAAAAACGCCCGTGTGTACGAGATTTCGGCGCACGTTAAAGATCCCCAGGTGGTCAAAATTAATCCGGAGTCCTCCACTACGGCGCGCCTCATCGCCTGCGTTGCGTCGGCGCGTTAAAACCCTACAATCAATCAATCAACAATGATCTGTGCCGGAGCAACTACTTGAACCTCCGCGATCTATCTGCAACAGCAACGGCGCTCCCTCTCGTTGTTGGCGCGCCGCTCGCGTTCTCCTGGTTACCATGGCAGCGGCGCCCCGTAGAGGGGAACCGGACAAGACTCGCGATGTGCTGCAATAACAACTTGCCGCTGTAAACAACAACAACAAAAAAAAAAAGGGGGGGGGGGGGGATAACACGACTGTATCTTGTGTGGAGATCAGAACCAAATCGGTGTGCGTGGGACACGCCATTTCCCGAGTCAGCAGGAAGAAACGACGTGAGAGCGCTTATGACAGCATGCATGAACATAAGCAGACCCATACGTATGAACATGTGCCTACAAGGTAGTTTCCGTTTTGCAAATCCCGTGGCATTGCAACGACGCGCGCCATGCACGTCTGGTGACAGGAGGAAACGAAATCGCAGCAAACGGGATATTTTCCGGGACGACTAGCGGAAACAGCGAGGTGCACCGAGGAGGGAAAGAGAGAAGAGGAGGATTTGCCTGAAGGCAGTGGGATGTAATAATAACGACGGAGTGGAGAGAAAGGGGAGAGAACTTCGGATGCGTAACACTGGTTCGTGTAGCGTTACTCACATACGTTCACGCACGCACCTCCCGTTCCCTCCTGACATTACATGTCTGCATGTGTGCCTTTGTGTGCACATAAATGAGGGGACGCGGAGGGTTTAAAGGGGCCCTAAACAGGGTACTAAAGATTGTGACTTTACGTGCGCCTCTGTCGCACTATCCAAGGAATGCCCTGCCGCAAAAACGGTTTAAAAGCGTTGAGTATTAGCCGAGTTATCATTCATTAAAAAGGGCCAGCAATAAGGCCTGGAGCTTTCGCCCTTTCATCGCGCCTCCAAAGCACTGTCGAAGCTATGACGTCACCGAACAGGCGCAAGGCCACGTAGAGAACCAGGGCCAAGCGTTGCAGGTTCGAGATGCACGCAGCCATTGGCTCCGCTCAGCGGTGCGCCACGCTTTCTATTTTGAGATGCGAAGCATCTCATGTTCGGGGCTGTGTCCCTCCCTCCCTCGCTGTCGTTGTCCGCCGTCCGCACTCTACTGCGCATGCGCGTCTCTTCAGCCCCGTCAGCGTTTGGGCTGACGTCAGCGCAGTCCACTGCAAAAAGAAATAGTTAGGCGGCTCCCGGTTTCGATCCCACGACTCTCTGGCCGCAACGGGAGGTACGTGGCGCTCTTCCCAGTGCGCTACAAACCGAGACGGGGGCATGTGCTACGAACGCACCTTATGTCCTTCACTCATTCAAACTACGTCAAGAAGCTACTGATACAACGAAGGCACGCGAAGCTGAACGTCACCGGAAACGACGAACTGAAAACGAATGGGAACTTCAGTCGACCCCATGGCTGCTTCGCATACTACTCGGAGTTCCCCTACAAAAAATTAATGTTTTTTTTTTTTTTTTTGCTCCACGCGCATGCTCCGCCTACTACTCCCGAGCAGGGCCGGTCGGTGGTCGTCCCGCTCGAACTTCCGTGCGGCCGTGCTCCTCGCGTCGGCACGTCAGTTTTAGGATAGGGGAAACGCGCGTTCGAAGGTCCGTGTCAGTCTGCACAGTGTCAGTACGCGTTGTGGAATGAACGTTACAGCACAAAAATGGTAAATTTAGTATAAAAAACACTGCGCAAGAACGAATAAATCAATTTAAATAAACCATGCACTAGCGGGGATTCGAACTTGCGACTTGCAAACAAATATACCAAGTGTTCCAGACCACTCAGTCATAAGCCATCGATGCCAGGGGCGGAAATATAAAGTGCCTGTATATAATGTATAGCCAGTTACCATTCTTATTTATTTTTGGCATTTCAAGCAGCTTAGATGACTATTTCTTGTATGATTGATTGATTGATTGTAGGGAACTGAGCGAACGAGTTGCGACGACCCGCCTGCCGGCGCCCGACTAAACGCTGGACCGACCAACTGAGTCGGAGGGTCGGCGAGCCGCGCAGAAGCGCAGTCAAGCCGCGCCGTCTTGTTTTGACGTCATACTTAACGTCACGGGGAATTGGCAAGGAGGATGCAGAGAGGAGGACAGAATTTTCGATTTGATTTTTCTACTGAATAAAGTCACGTAAACGCAGCGAGAGTGGTCGAAACATGGCCTGGAGACTCCAGACTACAATTTGCGCTAGTAATCCCGCAATGCTTACAAATCACTTCCGTGTCCCTTTAGGTCACCGAGCCTCCTGTGTGCATACCACTGTCTTGATATTGCTGGATTAATCTTGCACTGCAGAATTCACCGCTGAGAAGAAATAGCGGCGATTACAACAAAAGTAAAGGGACCTCTTGTTTCCCTGTGGGCCCCTTATGCTTGAAGCCGGAGAAGGCAGAAAATCCCGTGTGAATTTCATTACTGAGCACACAAAGAATAAAGATAGAGAAAAACTGACAAAAGGATATCGAGTTGGCAGCGCGAATTCGAAGAAAGGGGGGCGACCCAGCAAGCAAATTAATTGAACTAAAAGAAGCGGCACTGACTAGACCTGGAACTGTGAGATCTGCTGCACAGAATGTGCGGATGACTTAACACAAGAACTAAAAAAAAAAAAAAAAAAAACGCAGCGTGAGCGGAGACCACGTAGACGTGAAGCACGAAGAGCATACATAATGGGGTTAGTGTTTCGTGAACTGCTACAAATTACTCCGCTGCTGAGAGCCCCGGGGGGTCCTCGGAAGCGAGAACGCCCGGCAAATTTGAGAGAGGCGCTCCCCTGTCGCCAGTGCTAAAATTGTAACACACCTGCTGCGTTTGCGCATAATAAAAGCGCGCGTTCCCAAGGGCGTCGTGACGGAACAAGCTCGCTCCCCGTCCTCTCCTCCTGCGGTCGCTATCCCGTCGCCAAAACGGAATTTCTCCACGCACGAGCAATTCTCTCCTTCTGTGTGCACAGTGGCTGCCCGCGTTTTGAGTGGCCGGCCACCGCCGCTTTGCCCGATGCAACTCGCACAAAGAACAGAGTGAGTGAGTGTTGGGCTGAGAGTGGCAAAGAGTGAGAGAGATTTCTCGTGAAGGGATCCTCATGCAACTCCACTTGAATCAAAGCTTTACGTCAGACGCTATTGATTTCATTCTCTTCACCGACTCCTTTGAAGCATTCCGCATACTCTCAGACAATCCTTCACATCACCTTGAAGTTGATAGTTGGACGATACCGTCTGGGTTCGGTAGCCCCTTGTTAGCGAAACCCTAAACCAGCTGTCGGCCCTCCTTTATAATGACAATCACGTAGGGGTCGACCGCGCATCTCGGCTTCCTCCCACTGGATTGTCAAAGTCCCTTCCTTTCCTCTCAAGACCTGCGTTCAAAAGCAGGCCAATCAAGCCGATGCCCCCTATTGGACCGAAACTCTTCGCAAATGGTATGCGCCCTTCGCCATCCCGAAATATCCTCACTTTTCTCAAACAACAGCCGATTTCACCATATCGTAAGTCCCCACGACACCATCCTCCGCGCTCCACCTAAACGACCTTACGCCCTCTCCTCCACATTGGCCTAGAGCCATCCTAGCCAGCAAACGTTACAACATTCCACAAGCGAGTGACTTTCGCTTTTCCCAAGCTCAAGTTCCTTGACAAAGTCGTTACAAATGCGGCCACCTGCAGTGAACCTTCGGCTGTTCTGTTGTCACCAGTACCCACGTCGTGCACCTTTCGGAGCCAGCGGCCCCGAGGTAGACGTCGGCAAGCGCGCATGCGCCCTGGTAAGGCTCCCGGCAACGACGAGCAACAAGAAAGGAGGAAGACTTCCAAAGGCGCATTTGTACGGTCTGTTGCGGCGGTGTACAGCTTGTGACATGGGCAGAAGGAGAAGACGGCGGCGGCGGGCTCTCCCACGGCCATTAGTTCGACATTAGGCGCCGACGGGGTGCTCGTTGCGCGACCGGTGGCGGGAAGAAACCGACTGCCGTGTTCCTTGCAGCACCATCAGCGCGCACGCCCAACCTGCGACGCGGCCCGCCCCGCTCATCCGAAGCACGGAAGGTCGACGCCAACGCTCCGGGACGTTGTTTTGAAAGTAGAAGAGAACAAGGATGCGAGGGAAATGCAAGTGCGCACTGCGGTCTTGGTTAAGGGCAGCTTGTTTTGTTTCACAGCCGCAATTTTCAATGCGCATTTTCGCGTTGCGTGCACCGCGAACACGCTGTCGGCTCTAGTGTACAAAAACGTCTGGATAGATTGCCGCTAGGGAATCGGTGAGATACGTGAGACGCATGCAACACAGAGCAACCACAAATCACGATAGCCCATGTGGCCGGAACCATTGGTAACTTCTAGTTTCTCCGTGACGTCGTACCACCTACTATAATTTAAAACAATGCCGCCCTGAAAAGAGAATTCATTATAAAACCACATATCAGCGCGCAGCGACTAGTGGTAACAGCGCTGCCCTGAAAACAGAAAAAACAAAAACAAAAAACATTAAGTTCCCAAGTACTTTGGGCAGTCAACACTTTCCGCCCAAGCAAATCACGCGTTCATCCGGCAGCGCGCAGTGCGTGCAAGCAGCCGTGGCGTCCACAGCAACGCACGACCAGCTAACATCATGCGGCGAAGGTGAGTAGCAGCGCCTGGCACATAACGCGAAAGCTCTGGGAGAGTAGCATAAGAAAATTTTACACTAAGACAAAGTCGAATGACCAAGCTTCAAATTCCTTTATTCACATTTAGTGGAAGCTGCAGTGGCTTCACTACGCTGCTGGGATGTCTCCCACAAACGAGACGATTGGGATGTAATCAGACCAGTATGCTATATACTTGGTGCCCCTAAAGTTTGGTACGAATTCTCGCGCCAAGTAGTAGGCTACATGATTCACACCTGGCCTAATACGGCAACACACTTAAGTCGTAACTTCAAGACGCTCAGCTGTAGCGACCATTTTTAATTTGTAGTTGTTGTCATCAGCAACTAATGCGTTTTTCTCGTCTGTTAAACATATACACAATCATTGCGCTTAGATAAACGTTTGCTATTTTCACTAATATATGTCGTATTGTTGACGCGCTTGAAATCTTTCATTGGCCGTTGTTACGTCGCGCGAATAATATGCAACACAGCGTATTAACATAACCTCACCGAGAAGCGTTTGCCCGTCGCGCTTCGCCGCTCCTTGCCATTACCGGCCGCTTGATATAGCCTAGGCGCTCTTCTTATAATTAACTCTGATGTTTTCTCCTATGGCACTATGTAAAAGACCCACCGACTTCAATTGCATTTGGAAACCTAAAACTGTCCACAGACATATCCGCAAATGGCAACGACGACGCCATAAAGGGAATTAAAGAAGCAGCAACGAGACTGAATGTTGCGTTTCGGCTTCCCGTTACCCTTTCTAGGTCGGCGAGGACAAACATTTAGTCCGCATTTGTGCACACGGCACACACTCTGCCACAGTTACTCCACTTGAAGATGAACAATTGCCCGCGAAGACTAACGGCCGTATTTCGCCCCAATTTTGTTCCCTTTTGCCTAAGAGTGCAGGTGCGCCGTTCGTCGATTTGCAACTTCACAGCGTGCAGCCTCTTCCGAGTCCCACGTAACTCGTCGTTTGGCACTTCCGATCTTCGCGTTTTGATCCCTCCAGGTCGACTTCACTTTCCAGTCGGCTGGGTCCAGAACTCTCACACGAGTGATTTGGCTCTCAAGTCGTCTCACCTTAAACCACGAGCTAAGATCTTCCATTTGCGAGCACCACTCATGTTCTTTATTTTCTTCCTGAGCGGCGGGGGAGAACTCACCATACCTTCGGTGCCATGGGGAAGATATGGGGGTAACCCGCCGCGGTGGCTCAGTGGCTAAGGCGTTGCGCAGCTGAGCACGAGGTCGCGGGTTCGATTCCCGGCCGCGGCGGCCGCTTTTCTGATGAGGCGAAAAGCAAAAAACGCCCGTGCTGTTTTGAGATTTCGGCGCACGTTAAAGATCCCCAGGTGGTCAAAATTAATCCGGAGCCCTCCACTACGGCGCGCCTCATCGCCTGCGTTGCGTCGGCGCGTTAAACCCTACAATCAATCAATCAAGATATGGGGGTGGGGGAGGGTGATTAAAAAGAAACGACCTTAAATTTAAAGCGTGAGCGTATAAGCTCTGCGCTCGAAGATTCGCGTCACGGGTGTAGGAAGCTTGGCAATTAAAAGTTAAAGTTGGCGCAACACCAAGAAAGAGGCCAACGGCGCAGCTGTCGCGACGGTAGAAAGCACGTAGTTGGGTTGTCTTGAAGTGGGCTTAAAAAAGAAATAATGTATAAGAACAATGACAGAATCATTAGATAAGCAGTGACAGCACAAATGAGAGAAAGTACGTTCCCGAAATACAGGTTCCCCTGTGCAAAGGCATAATTTTTCACACCGTCGCGGACGGTAGTCGAATGTAAAACTATTTTTGATCGCAAAATGTGTGACGTGTGCTAGGGCACAAGAACATCGTCGTCATCACCATCACCTACCTTAATGAGGAGCATCATCCTGCTCATCGACATCTTTCTCCTCTAAGGTTCTTACTAGTGCAGACAAGGCTCCAAGGATACTGCAGTTTACAAAATGCCCGCAGCTGCATTATATATAATATATAGCCCTGCTGCCGGCATGTGCTGAGATAGCGCCGCCGGGCCACCGCACGTGCGCCTTCATGCCGACAACACTGGGCGCGCCGACACATACTGGACAAAGAACGCGCAGCGCGCCTGTACACTGAAGTAGACACCATGATGAACAAGGTATGCGGGTGCGCAGGCAGCGAGCCCGCGCGCGTTGTTTGCGAAGGCCTTCCAGCAACACAAACACGGCCCCGAAAAAAAAAGCAAGCAACGAACGCTCGTGTCCGCCACTGCAAACGGGGCTCTTCACTGACGCACGGTGCATGCAGCAGAGTTGTTGCACGGACTCAGCGAATAGGAGAGCGCGTGGCCACTGCTGCAAATAGCGCATACGCACGCACCCACCAGATGAGGGGTGACGCTGTTCCCGTGGTTTTACTGTCGTCAGCCTTAACTTAATGGTAATGAAGGAAACAATGAAGCAAATAGTCGTGGGTCACTGCGAGGTGTTCACTCTGCACACGAGTGGCGCTGCAAAGCGCGTACATGTACGCGTTCTCCGCGGATAGAACCGCACCCACACCCACATAAATCTATCCAGGCACGACGGCCTGGCGTGTAAAGAGAGAGAAGGGGAACATCCTTGCGCGGGCAGGTGAATTTGTTAGCGGCTAAATGTGCGGAGTTTTATGCGCCGAAGCTACAGTTGCGCCATGAGGCACGCCGTATAGCTCCGGATCAATTTTTACCTCCTGGGAATATTTAACGTGCGCCGAAATCTCGACACACGGGCGTTACTGCGCTTCGCCTCCATCTAAAGGGCGGTCGCAGCGGCCGGGAATCTAACCCGCGTCCGATTCGTTACAACTGTACGTGTAGATGCGAGGACTATGACACGGTTTAAAGCAAGCTGTTCATCAAAACAACAGACGAAGGATACATAACAAGTACATAATAAAAGAAGTTAATCCATAGCACGGCAGACGAATGGCGCAGACAAAGCAAAAGAAAAAGAGAACTTCACAAGCACCAAAGAAAAAAATGAAGGAAATCCAGTAAAAAAAAAAAACTCGGTTTCCCAAGCATGAGGTTACGAAAAACGGATGAAAAGATGTTCGATAGACTGCGCCTGTACTATATTCCGCCCTTGTCACCCTTGGCGATCAATCATTCGGGAAGCATTGCCCTCAGACTGACGCTGCTCTGCAAAAGCCTATCGCTATCAACTTCGCAGCTCGATGCGTCGGCTCCATGCTTTCACTACATTTTTTTTTGTTCTAAGATGTATTTCCTCCGAAAAACCTCAGCGTGCATCGAATAGTCAGGAGTCTAATGCGTATTATGTAGAAAAAAAAAAGAAAGAAAACCATGGACTCTGAGCAGCAGGCAGTTTCACCAAAAGAACGACACGAGCACGTGCACTAGCCAGAATTAGCTACTTCCGTAAAACTAGATACTCTGCCTCGCGTAAAAAGCTGAAGAGCACAGAAGACACAAGTCCGTACAACAACAACAACAATAATATACTAATAATAATAAATTACATTTCAGTGCTATGAACAACCCTACTGAAATTGCCTCGAATGCGCGGAAATCTCGGTAATGCGAGCAATGCCAAAAATTGGAGCGTTGCGACTCAAAGCCATCGCTCTGAATATCAGATCTGTCTACATATATAGGAAGCGCAAACGCGCTAAAGGAACCGATACCTCGTTCTTCCCTTCACGTGCGCCCAGGCGGCTAAAAATCGATCTCGCCTTCCTCGTATCGCGTCATTCGCATAGAAATCAACTAGCACGTAGCGGCATGCCATTGCTCTTGCCGCGCTCGCTTCTATGAAAAGGAACCAGGCACACGAACGAAGCCGATAACTCCGCGGATTAGCGCGGCACTACCGACTGTCGCCGACGTCGAAGCGCCGACCATGACGGAGCACCATCGCCGCGGCGCCTTTGTGCCACATTCACGGGAGTCTGTTCGAACGCGCACGCCTCGACAGCCCGCAGGAACGTCGGCAACATCACACGATCCGGCAGCGATCAATGAGCGGCCAGTCATCGTGCAGTGCGTGATTCGGAGGCTCTTCGCGGTGGAGGCAAGAAATGAAACGAGACGGATCGTCGAGCCGTTTCTCCGCGTCAGAGATTTTTTTAATGGAAGTGGTACACGCAGACGAAATCACAGGCGAAAAAGGACGAAAGGGGGGAATAGATCTCTTTGACCCGAAAACGAAGCACGCCGACGTCAGGTGGTGGTCATTATAGTGTTAGTGTACAACGTAGAGCTAAAAAAAATAAAATAAAGCTACATCTGGGCTATGAGGCACGCCGTAGTGGAGGACTCTTAATTAATTTTGATCACCTAAGACCTTTAACATAGAAAGTAAAATTCGCCTTCGCCCCAAATGAGCCCAAGGAACGAATCAGACGGTCACGTGACAACACAAAAGTACAGCCAATGTCATTTTATCTTTAGGTGTTCAAGCAATTAAGCTATATTTATAGAGTTCGAATATGAATATAAGCTATCCTTCTTTGTTCGAGGTGTCGAAGAACTTTTCACTGGTTAAGCACTCTGGTTTCAGGGAAAGAAACTGCACACAAATTCCCACGCAAGTTATCCGTGCCAAAAGACAAAGCTCACGAAAAACATTTCTACCTTCGATCTATATATGCTTCCCCAACCGACGCGGGGAACTTCAAAGTAACAAGGCGTGAACGAGAGGGCGGCTAACCTCGTGAGCTTAATGGGAAAACAGAAGTACCACAAAAACGAACTCGAATGGGAAAGCTTAAAAGGGGGAAAAGCGGGACATCAAAGACGGCGGGAATTGATGGGGCGTGGAGAGATTTCTTCCTTTGTGCCCGTGAAAAAGACCTAGAAAACCCAAGAAACATAATTAGCCGCGCTGGTGCCGAGCTTGACAGCCGCAAGCAGGCAGCCTTTTTTTTTTTCTTGCATTTTTATAAGCTTTTTTCTGTCGTTAACTTTGCATAGCGCCCTTTGAAAGCCAAGATTCCGAACGTCCAGCGGGTTTGTTGCACCATGATCGACATTACGTGACGCGACAGGAAGATCGAGCGAAATGTCAAAAGCGGGTGAGTAAGATTCGTTGATCTATTGAGATAACGCAAGTGAGGCAGTTACAAAGGAAATAGTAAAAATTTAAACCCGAATGGACAGCTGGCTGCAACGCGGATTGGCACTGATACACACACACACACACATTATATATATATATATATATATAATATATATATATATATATATATATATATATATATAATATATATATATAGAGAGAGAGAGAGAGAGAGAGAGAGAGAGAGAGAGAGAAATTTGTGGATGGAGGCAAGCTTTCAATGGAGCGGTGGGTAGTTCGATTATAGCCGATACACAAATCGTGCAGTATCGTATGGAACTGCGCACTCTTCAGCCGACACGTGTGCCTTGACTTCGCCCTTTCCCGAAGGTCACCTGGCGACCCCACTGCAGAGGGGCAAAGGTTGTCAACTACGTCCGATCGCCTTGTTGGCAGGTTCGCGCTCTAAACCAGGACACAGCGCTCGCTGCAGTTGCCTGTCGGTGAGGCAGACCTCTGGGCGCATCTAAGACGCTCCTCGCTGAAGTTGGTGGAACCGCTCATACGACAAGCTCCAGTCAACCGGCGATGCCGACTGTACCGACTGGCACGACCTTTACGCCCGATAAATCGCGGACAGCGGCCGGCAAACACAGAGCAAGCGTCAGAGTCGGCCGAAGGCCACTCGATCGTCCAGAGGGACAGTGCAGGCTGGAAAACACCAACTTAAACAAGACAAAAAAAAAAATGAGAGCAGGGTTGACAAAAGGGGAGAAGAAAAGAAGAAGCGAACCGGTTTCTGCAGACGTAAATAACGCCCGAAGGTCACCGCGCGCACTGCCCGGTGGCGCACACGGGAGAAGAAAATCACCGGCACGGGACACGGCGGTGCGCGCACACAACGGCCGCGACACGCTACGCTACACAAATGGGCCCGCCGCCACACAACTTTCACTTGCGGCCTCTCGCCCGCCGACACCACGGGGGAAAAAGCGCGTGCGGTGCTCCCCGCGGGGCTGCGCCTTGTCGAACGGGTGCATAAAACACACCTGGACGGCGTGCTTGCCCCGTTCGAGAACCACCGCAGGCGCGTGCGCGAAGCGTGCACTGCATTACAGAGCACCGCAATTACCTCGCGGTACACGCCGAGTCGGCTCGACAACTGTCGCTGTCTTCTAACCGTCACCTTCGGGGACTGAATTGGGGTTCCAACACCTCGGCTCTGAGGCGCGCCGTAGTGGAGGACCCGCGGAATAATTTAGGCGCACCTGGGCATGTTAAACGGCAGCCGAATTAAGGCGCGCACACCAGCCTTTTCGTTTTTCGCATCCACCAGAAAAGCAGCCGGTGCGGCCCCGTGATCAGCACCCCAAGGCCTCAGCTGCTGAGCAGGCGGGGGTAGTGTTCGGAGATTGCTTTAGACGGCCACTGTGATAGGGCAATAAGTACACGAAGCTTAACTGCCCGGAAGTTCATGAAACCTTCGTGCTTGCACAAAGATTAGGGACCATTTGTATGGCCCGCTTGTAGGGCCTTTCAGAACGCGGACCAATCTCGTTAGTACACCACTGACGTCTTCCCTTAGACGTTCGCCTGTATGGTCGCTGTTGACCGCGCAGAGGGAACACAGGAGCGGCATTTTTACCCAAACTTTGAAATATTGTGCAAAGTTCGTCATCGTGGCAAACCAAGTTCCCAGGGCTCCTTGAACACTACGGCCACCAAGATTAAAAAGGAGAGGCACAACCGCTACTTCTTCCGCCTTGCCGACTTCTTCCATGGGTGTCAGTCAGGCGCTGCATCGTTACATAGCTTTTTGCATCAGTGGTCGGGCAGACCACGTACCGATACTAAACGCACATCATAAGCGGTCACTAACTAGAACGCGAATTCGTCATAGACCCTGTTGTGACGGCGTCATTGCTTGGGTTTATCTTCCTGGGAGTGTCTGTCATGTGGCCCCCAAGCCTTAGTTTAAGAAGAAGGGAAAAAAAATCGAGCGCGGGTAAACTAATTCAGGAAGCAAGGCGGCTTTCACCAAAGTAAGCATTTAGTCATCCCCACGTTCTTCCAAGAGGCGTAAGGGTCAACCGCCTGCCGCGTGAGACACCGGCTTCGCTTAACCGACACTACGCCTTTGCAGCGTCGGTATTTCGGGTAATTGTGTTCTTACAGCGTGATAATTCGTTTACTGCGGCGATTTCAGGACGCCAAACCCGAAAAATGTCCAGCTCCTGGAAACTGCGGTGCCTCTTCCAGTAGCGGCGTTTCGCCCCGCACGTGCGCCCAGCAGGAGATCGCGGAGTTGCCAACAGTACTACCGCAAACGCCTTCATGTGTGAGACTGCGGTAAGCTCGTGCGAGGATTTCAAGGTAGGATTACTGCCTGCCGAACGCTGCGTGGTGTCACTTCTTCCTTCCTCCGACCAGACAGGGCTTTTATCATTGCGCAGCTGCCGGGACACGTGGTCCGCCTCAGTCCTGAAAACAGCGTGGTGCCAGCGGACAAAAGCTGTATTTGAAGTTGCTTCTCTCGGTAGCTACTCTGTTCTCATGATGGTCCACATGCCCAGACCAAGTTCGGTTCTTCCCCTTAATTCGAGCTATGATGTTTTACACCAGGGTTGCTTATCCTCTTATACGGGTAGCTCGTTTTCACCACTAAAGGCCCGTTCACACTTGCGACGAAAGTGAGCGAAAGCGACGGGAATTCCGTCGCTTTGTCGCGCGACGATCGTTTTTGTCAAATGGTCGGGACCAATCTTCGTCGCGCTACAGAATTCCCGCACTGCCCGCTGAGCTGGCCCGAGTTTCGCTTCGAGGCTCGGTTATTTAACTTGCCACGTCACTTTTCCCGCGTACGTCCGGCCCTTTTCGGGCTCTCTCGTACCGTCTGGCCGCATGTCTTTCGCAGCACCTCATAAAGCACGCCCGACTGCTGCCGGAAATTACTCGCTTTACACAGTAGCGCCAACCAGTCGAACGGAGCGGCTTTCTTCCCCGTTTTACGAGTTGTGCGTAGAGGCAGCATTCGAGGCTTGAAGCGCGCAGCAGCATTGATAGCCAGCAGGAAACGACGTCGCAGAGCACCGCCACCACGCGTTAACCGCGGCCCTCGAGGCTCCAGTTTCCGTCGTTTCTTTCCTCCACGCCAATTTCCTTCAACATACCTCCTCTCTCTCATATGGGCATACATATAATGCCCCGTTATCGGTGCTACTCCGCAACACACACGGCTGGTGAAGAGCGCTGCTCGGCCACGGTAACCTCGTGGACAGGAAGCTGGACACAGCTGTTCCGAGGCATGTTATCTCTGCCCTTGAATAGCCAAGCCGGCGTGGCACCAGCTGCCGACAGCTGTATCTTAGCATTTCCTCGATATAGACCGCTGCAAAAAACAAACGAAAAGAGAAGTTGCGAACGACTGCGTTACTGTAGCGTGATTTCTTTTTTTTTTTTCAGACGGGAACACCAGCCACCTGCTTCAAAGGACAATAATATCAATCAATTACGTCTACAGCTCAACGACATATGCAAACACGAGTGATTTGCAATAGTACAAGGCGGAAATTTCATGCGATAGGTGCGCCTTTTCATAGCCCACCTGCTGTTACTTCAAGGACTGGCGCAGTCGAAAGGTGTAAACTGCGCTACACAAGGACTTGCGCCTGTCCTTGTGTCCCTCTCTCTGTGTGGCGTCTTCCTTGGCGCAGTAGACACCTTTTGATAATATGCACCAACTCGCCCGACAGCAAGTCCGAGCAGTTTCTTTTTATTACACGACGCGAAAAGCGCCGGGGACACGAACGTGCCGCACAGTCTCTGCGCAGGCGACGGCCACGAAGTGGCGCAGGTAGCTCGAGTGATAGCTTGTTATCGCTGCATGAAATTGGACCCAAGTCACAACCATGACAGCTTATATGAGAAAGGAGTCAATGATGCGATGGCGGGTCGCATTACTTCGTCGACTGCGTAGGTGGAGAATCACAACAGTGGTAAGGCCTGTCGCCTGAGCCTTTAGATCCGCGGGTAGTAAGTAGCTGCCCTGGTTTACACTGCCTATGGATTGGAAAGTGTGCAACCGCAGTTGAACATTGCGTCCTCAGCTGCCGCCTTGACGGTGTGCGAAACAACAAGTCATCTTCCTCCTGGCATGCCGTAACGGGAAGAGCAGTCCATCAAGCCACTTTACTATCCGTTGTTCGTGGCCTCCTAGTACTCTTCGCCGCATGCAGCGCTCCAATATGCTTTGTCCCGCCATTTGTATTTCAGGTGGCTGTCAACCTGTTCTTTCATTTAAAGCACTGTTTTTCCCATACATCTACAGCACACTGATTCATAATGTCACGCACGAACAATTGACAGCCTAATTGACATTGGTGCCCCTATCAAAAAAAGTGCCTCTGCGTGCGGCTTAATTGCACCGCGTCATTGTTTCCTGACGCGGCGAGGTTTCTCGGTCGTTATTTTTGTCACATGCTTCTGAAGCGTCCCAAAGTTGCAATCCGCAAAGCTTTTGTGTGCAATTTAGTTAGATTTAATTGGTTCGTTACACTGCTGTCCCAATCGATAGCGAGCTTATTCGCAGGCTCACCAAACAGGCAATTACTTCGACAATCTGCGATAGCCAACACATGAACACTGTCTTTGTGCTGCATATTGCACGCCGTGTGACGGAAGAACACAAAGATAAAACGCGGACACACAACCGGTAGGCGAGGCTTTGTTATGAAACTGATAACGATCTTCATCCCTTATCCGCCTTGAATGCTGTCACGACACAAACAAACCTTACGACATAGAATCACAGCTCGGTGAATCAGCGGGAGCTGCCCCGGATTACTACTACAACCGGATTCTTCCAACGCTTGTCCCGCCCCCCGCAGAGGATTAAGGAACGCATACATCCAAACACCACGTTCTGGCGCCGTACGAGTGGAACACACCGTCTACCCTACAATTGGAAACCTGCACGCGTAACAAAACGCTACTTTTTCAGTCTTCACTGAATTAAAACGCGCTCGCACCTCAGCAAACGTTCAATCTATGAGCGAATCAGTTGGAAATTAGTGAAACAGCGGAGCCCTTGACCACGAACTCGGACAGACGCAACGTCGGCGTCGTTTATCAAGCTCCCCTCCACAACACTCGCTGGCCATTCATTCCCCCGGGTGGCGCGATGAAAAGCGGGTTTTCGTCAGACGCCGCGTCCTTGGAGCGGGCAGTTTTTTCCACTTGCGAAATTCACGCAAGGATGACTCTGCTGCCGCACTCGCGGCGTGTATCACCGACAGCGGCGGGAAATGGGCGCGGCGTCGGATTTCTTCCCCGCCAGCTCGCTCGGCCTGGCTGCCAAGATAGCACGCACAAGCTCCAGGCCTCCTGCTGCAGTCTCTCAGCTCTCGTACTACAACTTCCTTCAAGTGCACAAGTGAAGATCAAGCTGCAGACGACGACTACTACTCGCCGCGGAAACAAGAAAATCATGGTCGTCTGCTTGGCAGATGAGGCATTCTTGGAAACCTAGCAGAAAAGGTTCAAGCAGATGACAAACACGAGCAAGCTTAATTAGACTATGAGTGACACAAGCCTAGCTAAGAGTTCCACTTTGAATTACTCGACAGCGTGCCAGCATCCGTTTCTGCACAATTCTACCGGACGCTCGGATAGGTCAAAATGCCAGAAACTGGGTTTTCCCTGTCATTCGTATGCATGTGACAGCCTGAAATCTAATAGGGCCACAAACACACCCCGGGCTCACAAGTGTAAAGCGCTAAAAATTAAACATGCGGCCACTGTTCGGACCAAAGCTGCACGAAACCGCTCAAGCAGACGATCACGCTCTACGTGCAGCCGGCCACCGTGATTACATTTGTCGGCCGGCCGTCAGGGCGCAACAGGTTGTTAGAACTCCGCAATGACGCAAAGAAATTGACAGTGCGCCGCCCACTTCCCTCCAGTGCTTTCATCAAATCCACGGTCTGTTTGTTACAAGTAGAAAAAAGGGCACATTCCACACAGCGCGTGCACCCCCTCGTCCGAGGAACAGCTGTGCGCGCAGACGCGCGCGTCACGCGTCTACCGACGCCGCACGTTTTCGCGGATACCACGCGAGCAAGAAACTCTTCCTTGACGAAGAAGACGAGACCGGATCCGGCTGCTTCTACAGTCCTGTTTCTGCGTGGTTCTTCGGCGCATTAGTGACGAGTCCAACTAACGGCGTGAGCAACAAGTGATCCGGACACAGGAGCGCTTTCATTCGTTGCGAGGTGCGCGATCAACACAGCTGTTTTTGCGCACATTCGAAGAGAGAGACAGAAAAAACACAGCAATAAAAGCGGAAACGCTCAGCGAGTCATATATCCGCTCGGTGTTGCGAACAGGCACGCCTTCCTTTTCGCCCTGACGGACTGCTCGGTGAATGATGAGCGCTGGCGGCATTTCGCTGTAGCGACGTCCGAACTGAAGTCCGGCGAAACACGCGAAGAGCGGCACGGGGCATTTGGCCAGACAAAAGAGCTGCTACGCACGCCCGTCCCAAGACGGCCGATCGGCGGCTTCTTGACAGCGCTGCCCGGGACGACGGGGTAGGGGGAGAGACTTCTTACCAGTACTTTGGTGAAGCGTCGCTCCAGCTCCGGCTGCTCGGGCATGGGGAGCTTGGCATTATCCACAGTGTGCAGCCGAACCATGTTTGATCTGGGCGGATCCTTGCGCGGGGTGCTCGCGCCGATGCCCATGTTGTTGCCGCTCGTCCGCTCCCTCCTCTCTCTCTCAAATCCACTCCAAGTTGGTGGGGGGGCGACACACACACGAAAAAAGTTCACACCCGGCTAGGCACACCCACGGCACATTCACAGGCGACACTCGACGCTTGCAGACACCGCACCGAGTAGACACAAGGCATCCGTTCGGTTCCGCCGAATACGCATGATCCGCCAGCGGGGCGACCAAGTGCACGAGTCGGCGCGTCGGCGGCGAGTTGGCGACGGGAGCCCAACGAGCACACGCGCCGAGTTCTCCGAAATGAGAATAAAAGTGCGCATGCGCCCACGGCGGCGAACAGAGGGCAAAGTTTTGCGACTTTCAGCCAATCACATTGCGAATACTAAAACTACTTTAAATTAAAAATACTGTCCACAAAAAAATATATTATTAGATTATGAGTAATATTTTCTAGAGAAGTAAGTTTAATTTGGAAACCTTTAAACAAAAATAGGAGTTAAGCTTGGGTTTTTACCCAAAAGAGGGCAGCACTAAACAAATAGCCGTCTTTGCGGCAAAGCACGCGCGTTGTGCAGGGAAGCCTGCATTACAACGTACGTCATGCCCACGAACATTTTTGATCCAAATGGCGGTTGCAGCTGAGTTCGCACGTGTTCGTGGCGTCGCAAATATTTGCAACATGAGACCTGCCGCCTGTTTGCTGCGGCGATGGGCACCTGGATGGCTCGGAGTTGAAAGTTTCCCCGCTCAAAGGCAACCTACATTTCGATTCTGCAGTCACGCAAGTGCCCCAGAAGTTGGTAAGCTAACCGAGAGGTCGCCGATACCAGTGCTGAAGACGAAAATCTTCGAGGCGTTGAAAGGTTACCCGCCCAGCTCTGACCATTTGTATGACAGTGTTCTGCGGACGCTGATAAGTCACGGCTTCGAAGACAAGCAGGCTGTTCAGGTTGTCACCAAGGCTGAGCGAATCGTCGAGTTGCACGGGTCACTTAACGGCATACTTTCATTTTGGAGGGGCATGTTCCGCAGCGAGCCAATGTTTTTGCAAACCATATCCGAGTACCCGGAACTCCTCTACCTGATGCCTGAAGCGATTGAACAGAGGAAACAGGAGCTATTCACCGTGTTTCCGAACAAGGACATTGTCCGGCTCATCGAGACCTGCCCGCAAGCATTTATCGACGACTGGGACGCGATCATGGAGAAAGTGAGCTACATCGTGCACGTTATGGTGATCGGTCCCGAGCACGTCGTCAACAGCGGCGCCCTGGCCTACAGCATGTTGCACATCAAGACGCGGCACAAGTTTCTGCTCTGTTGCGGCAAGTACCGCACGCCCAAGCCGAAGGAAGTGAAAACCAACAACCCTCCCTTGGAAAAGATAGTCGGCCTTCCGCTGCGCCTGTACCTCAACTTGTGCGGACTCACGGCGGAGGAGTACTTTGTGTTCGAGAAAATAGTGGCGCGTGAGCACGAACGCGAAAGTGTGGACGACAGCGACGATGACGACGACCTCGACTAACTGGTGGTGGGACTCTGTGCGGGATAAGGCGCAAAGCGAAATTTGTTTCGCAGTGACCCTTACGTAGAAGTTGTACCATGCTGCACCACGCTGCCTTTGGCACAGACACCTCCACTGCTATGTTTACTGAGCAGTGCCAGCTGCCCGGTACAAAATGAGTGGCACATGCTGATGAGTAAACTTGCAAACTTTCATTCACCATGGTGATTTTAATGTACGCTATATAACAAAGCAGTACAGCATCTTGTTGCGATGTTCTATGTGGTGTTGATTTTTGGCTGGTCCTAACATGGTTGATTGATTGATTGTAGGTTTTAACGCGCCGACGCAACGCAGGCGATGAGGCGCGCCGTAGTGGAGGGCTCCGAATTAATTTTGACCACCTGGGGATCTTTATCGTGCGCCGAAATCTTGTACACACAGGGGTTTTTGCTTTTCGCCTCCATCAGAAAATCGGCCGCCGCGGCCGGGAATCAAACCCGCGACCTCGGGCTCAGCAGTGTAACGCCTTAGCCACTGAGCCACCGCAGCGGGTGGCTGGTCCTAACATGACAGCTGTGTAATCGAGAAGTCTTGACCAAGACGAAATTCAATCCTTCCTCGGAGGTCCCGTGTAAAATGAGGGCCAGTTTTGGATTATTGGCCGAGACGCAAGCTTTTGAATGATATGTCCCCCCCAGACTTGTTCTAAAAATCTCAGCGTGACACACACAACAGCACCGAAAAAAAAAACGGCATATGCTTGTCCTGTCCTGCTGTGCGTCATGTTTAATCATGCTCCAATTTTTAGAACAAGTATGCACAAACGTCCTCAATAAATTGTATTGCTGAAGTGCGCTAGACTCCATGAAATATCCAATTATCAATTTTAATTGTCTGTTCATACTTGTCTGCTGTAAATTTATTTGTCACACAGGAGTGTAAAGTGTCTCAGCTTTCAATTGCAAAGGTTTTTCGATGTCCAGCTGGACCCTGTGCAGCTCAGCAATGCCGCAGTTGCAGGTTCTTTCTTCGGCCAATGTAAAAGTGTGTGGTCCCATATCCTGTTAGTTCACACATGCCTGCACATTAACCACACCTTTGTGAGCCATGAACAGGGAAACAGTTCTATTTACCAAGTACCTTGACAACAGACTTGCAATAGCAACATGCCGTGCGAGTGCCCCATGTGACTTCGGCAGTGATTGGTGCGCAGAAAATGATCCGCTGCGGTCAATCTACGATCAGTGCAGGTCGAACTTTTTAAGGCAGGAAATTGCTTAGGTCACTTAAGTTGAACAGCAGGCACTACTTAATTTGTGGGACTCAAATTGTGACCTTTCAAAGAGTAATGCTTGAAACATCGCAAAAGTAAGCGGCAATGATCTAATTAGCGTCGCATGATGGCGGCAGTGGGAGCAGTCATAGGTGATTTTACCAAACCGGCCAAACCACTTCCGCTCACTGAGAAGCCAGAGTCACTGTAATTATTAATAATGACCCTGGCTTGTAAGTTAGCGGAAGTGGTTTGTCTGGTTGGGTAAAATCAAGACAGGCTGATCCGTTTGCTGTTGCGAATCGACTCCAGCGAGGATTGCTGCACTGGAAGGGAGCAGTCTGTCTTGATTTTTGCCCAACCGGCAAACCGCTTCCGCTCATTGACTAGCAGAGTCAATTAAAATGTTGAAAAGTGTCTGCTTTTAGTTTGGGGTTATTACTCTTCATGCAACCCGCAATGCTTTAGTACTATTCCAATGAAGTCGCATCGTCTCTCGTCGCAAGTGTGAACACCACCGCATCGCGCGCGTGTCGCGCGCCCGACGTGCTTGAGTCACTGGGTGAGCGCACATTGCACCTTGGTTTCGGCTGGCTTGTTCACAGCTAGGGATACATTTACGCAACGTCCTTATAGAACCACCTGCGAGCATCCGATCTTGAGCTGGCTGGTGCGTCGTTAGAAACTTCTTTCTTTCGTATAGGTATCTTAAGACGACTGAAGCTCGAAGGCGCGGATCCTGGCCGTGGTGCTGAAAGCTCTGCCGCTCAAGCGCCGGACTGGCCGGCCGGCCGGACGGCACGGGAGCATACGCTTGCAGCGCCGTCGGACGGCACTCTAGACACTGCGTTTTCACTTTTCGCCTCCATCAGAAAAGCGGCCGCCGCGGCCGGGAATCGAACTCGCGACCTCGTGCTCAGCAGCGCAACGCCTTAGCCACTGAGGCACCGCAGCAGGTGGCTGGTCCTAACATGACAGCTGTTTAATCGAGAAGTCTTGACCAAGACGAAATTCAATCCTTCCTCGGAGGTCCCATGTAAAATGATTGCCAGTTTTGGATTCTTGGCTGAGAAGCAAGCTTTTGAATAATATGTCCCCCCCAGACTTCTTCTAAAAATCTGAGCACGACACACACAACAGCACCAGAAAAGGAGGGCATGCACTTGTCCTGTCCTGCTGTGCGTCGTGTTTATCACGCTCCAATTTTTAGAACAAGTATGCACCAATGTCCTCAATAACGTGTACTAGTGCTGAAGTGCCCTAGGCTCCCTGAAATATCCAATTATCAATTTTAATTGTCTGTTCATACTTGTCTGCTGCAAATTTATTTGTCACACAGGAGTAGTTTCTCAGCTTTCAATTGCAAAGGTTTTTCGATGACATGATAGTGTGGCCGAGCCCAGGGTTATTTCGGTTGAGGTGGCTGTGCTATGGTGGCGGACGACCAGCGAATAATAGCTAGCTTTTCCAGTATAACTGCCAATGGTGATCTTTGAATGAGCTAGTTGATAATGACGAAAGTGATGCTGATGAAGACGACGATGACGAGGGCGTAGCTACAACATAAAACTGGAACAGGTGCTGTTCGTGGGGATAGATGAACGGTGTAGTTCTTTCAGGCTGTGTACTCTGTAATTGCTGGTGCAGCTCTCAGCAGTGTCGCAGTTGCAGGTTCTTTCTTCGGCCAATGTAAAAGTGTGTGGTCCCATATTCTGTTAGGTCACACATGCCTGCACATTAACCGCACCTTTGTGAGCCATGAACAGGAAACAATTCTATTTACCAAGTACCCCAACAACAGACCTGCAATAGCAACATGCCTGAGTGAGTGCCCCATGAGACTTCGGCAGTGATTGGTGTACAGAAAAAGATCCGCTGCAGTCAATCTATGATCAGTGCAGGTCGATCTTTTTAAGGCAGGAAATGGCTTATGTCACTTAAGTTGAAAACACAGGCACTAATAAATTTGTTGGACTCAAATTATGGACCCCCTTTCAAAGGTAACTGCTTGAAACATATGGCGGCAGTGGGAGCAGTCATAGGTGATTTTACCAAACCGGCCAAACCACTTCCGCTCACTGAGAAGCCAGAGTCACTGTAATTATTAATAATGACCCTGGCTTGTAAGTTAGCGGAAGTGGTTTGTCTGGTTGGGTAAAAGCAAGACAGGCTGATCCGTTTGCTGTTGCGAATTGACTCCAGCGAGGATTGCTGCACTGGAAGGGAGCAGTGTGTCTTGATTTTTGCCCAACCGGCAAACCGCTTCCGCTCATTGACTAGCCAGAGTCATTATTACTTTTAACCAGTGTCTCTGGCTAGTCAGTGAGCAAATGCTGTTTGCAGTGTTGGGTTAAATCGAGTAAGACTGCTCCCATCGCCCCCATTATGCGACACTAATTAGAACGTTGCTTAAGTAGGCACGGGTGCCTATAAGCGCCATGCTGCAGTTTTGTCTGATGGCAAAAGTACCTTTGGTTTAAAGGAGCCATGAAGAGAAAATACAAGTTCGTTTAATTTGAAAGCACTAGGACTCAGTATCTCACTCAGCTCCATTAGAGCCACAAAAGGTGTTTTTTTTATAAAAAAAAAAGCAAGAACTATTTAAAAACTTTCAAATTTTGCGCCACAGTGACGTGTTATGAGCATGAATGACGTCATACGGGCCAACAATAAAATATAATTTTTAGTGCGTTAATGCACGTTAGCATTCAAGTGATGCGGTCAAATGGAAACTAGAGGCCCCATTACGTGACGTCCAGTCATGTGTCGTCGCGACAGGTCAGTTAGGCGGGCGCCAATCGCACAAACAAGGTTCCGTGACGTCATAGAAAAGTTGCGGGAAATTGCCTAGGGGGTCGCCACGGCTTAACACGTTTTCTTTAATATCTCCATTATTTGTTCGAATATTGCGATGATATTGGTATCATTGGTTATCGGGACTAAGCAGTCTTTCTAATAAACCCAACTTGTATTTTGTCTTCATGGCTCCTTTACCTTTGGTTTAAAGTCTGTCACTGCATTATGAATGAGAAAACAAGTGGCTGTGTGCTAAATGTACAGTCAGCAACAAATGAAGCATCAATGGGGGAAAAAAAGATTAGTGTGAAGGTCATGTCATGCAAAGTGCTATGCTGGTGTTTAGTTTAGAAAAAACTTCAAGGGCACCTAAGCACTTCTTGTAGAAGAAGATGCAGTAGAAATAAAGCGCGAAGGAGTAAAAAGTGCAGGCCTTCCTCTTTGCTATCGCCAATACTTAATCCCACAGGTTGATTCACAGTACTTAATCCCACAGTATCGTGGGATCATATATACCAGCGTGCTTGACTGTAGCCCACATGCAGCTATTACAGCTGTTAAAGGTGCACATGCAGTAGGAATGTTGCGGCGTCTCAGCCATAGAAGGAAAGGTATGCGCAGGAGTGCACTTCTTATGATACACCAAACGTATGTTCGCCCTATTTTGGAGTTTGGATGCGTGTCATTCTCTGGGTCTGCGACATACAAGCTCCATTGACTGGTCCTTTTGGAACGGCAGGCGCTACGCTGCTGTTTAGGATTGCCTAAATGTGCGGCTAACGCGTTACTTTATACGGAAGCCCGCATCCCTCCACTGTTATTAACCAGATATCCTATACTTGCTGTGCCCACCTTCCTATGAGCCTAAGAATCTGTGGTTAACAGGTCGATGTACATCTTTATTGCGGAACTGGCTCCGTTTTATGTACTTCAGTGGCATCGATCGTATCGCCTGCGATGTACCTTAGTACAAAGCTTTATTTCTCTATTACAGCTACTGATAAATAGGATCACTCCTCTTATTGATAGAAGTGCTCCCCTCGAGATGAACTTCCACAACATCTTCCCCAAAAATGCCAAATTATTTCCTTCTCGTCTACTCAATAGGCTCCTAGGAGGTCATTTGGCCAGCATTCACCCTATGCGGTTATTACCACAGATGCCTCACAGTGCAAACAAAAGGCATGAGTAGGTATATATTCTCCCTCCCTAAACTGATCCTTTTCCCTTTGTCTAGTCGATTTCATCCCCACATTTATGCTGAATTTTTCACGATCGTATTGGCACTACAGAAGTTAGATGCATCAATAGTTTCTCCTGTTGTAAATGCAGATTCTCTTTCAGTCTTCTCTGCCCTAACTGCTCCTAAAGATTCCCCTTTCCAGTGGACATTTAGACCTCTTGTGCCAGCTCATCTGACTGAGGTTAATCTTCTTTTGGGTTCCTGGGCATGCAGGTATTCCTTTAAGTGAAGCTGCTGACTCGCTGCCACGGATAGCGCTCTCTCGGCCAGTCGTAGAAATCATCCAGCCAACCGCGTTAATTACGGCAGCAAGGTATCGTACAATGCTAAAACTTCAAGGCCAGCAGGAATCCATTTTATTATCATTGGCTGACTTTCACCACCTTAAATTTCCTTGGAAACCAGATTGGTGCCCTCCCCATGACCTTGAGGTTATTTTAACCGCTATTCGCTGTCGTGTTCTGCAATTAAACAGGTATCTTTATAGGTCACGCTTAATGCAATCTCCTCTTTGTAGCTACTGTGATGAAGATGAGTCCGTGACCATTACCTGATGGCCTGTCGACGTTTTTCCAGATCAGATTTCAGCTTCCTGAAGGGGCCGCTTCACAGCCTGGGGATTAGATTATCTGTGACGAGTCTCCTTTCGCTTGGGGCATCTGAGACGGGGTTCAGCCGCCAGGACATGTGCTCAGCCCTTCTGAGCTGTACAGAAAACTCGAATCGATTCCCGCTCTGATTGCATTCCTTTACGCTGCAACTTACGTAATTGATTTGAGGTCTTCCAAATTCTTTATTATTATTTTTTAATCTTTGATTTTACTTTCAAAAAGTATTGTCAACCTCTCTAAATTTTCTATTTACGGGAGCCTGTAAATATGCAAGATCTTTTTTTCATACCCCTGATGTTTGGCCGATCCCTGTTTGGGTATGTGCCATTCACCAAGGAAGATCATCATCATCGGAACAGCAGCTCTTGTCTCGTTGCTCTTCACCCGATTGAGTTTAACATTGGGGAGAGAATGTTGAACAGGGTTCGTGGGATTGGCCTTGCATCTTCCTGAAGGGGGGGGATGTAGAAAAAGATGACGTAGTAAAGAAAGAAATGGCACAACAGCTCTGAACGGTGGCCTCTTGCCTCTGACATTCTCTTTGCCCGTCCCTTTCTTTACACTTCTTATGAGCTGTGAATGCAAAAGCATCAATGACCAGTGAACACCACTCAGTGCTCCATAGAGTTTTGTGCTTTGTTGCGAAAGGCTTTGCCATTTTGCAGGCGACACACTTCGCTTCTGCCTTGCTTTGTCTGACGAATTCGTTCTCATCTGAGTTGAGATGCCCTGCTTCCGCCTCATATTGTCAAAGGGATTCGTCCTTCTGCCGCTTGAAATGCCTTGCTTCCCTCTCGCGTTGCCGAAAGGCGTTGTCCTGTTGCCACCAAAGGCTCTTTCTGATGACAGCTGTCAGCACCATTGGCAAATTCCTTTAGTTGGTACATGCAAATTGTTGGTGGATATGTTGATACCGCAACCAATGTGGAATTGGAGATACAGCTGTTACCTTCTGACGGCAGCTGTCATCGTCACTGACTGAGTCACCTGAGTGGTCTAATGTTATGCCTATAATCAGATTTATTGTGTGGTCACCTTAGTTTTAGCCTACCGACATGCCAAGCAATGCCGAACTTATTGTACATCGAGCTGCGTGCACTGGTTCTCCACATGTTTCAAGTCAAAGCACAAAACGCATGCATTAGGTGCACTTTTAGTAAGCTAGTCATGAAGACAACAGCTGTCATTGTCACTGGTCAGTCCAATTGGCTGGGTTTGTTATCTTGCCTATAATCAGCTGTAACTGGTGGTTGCCTGAATGTTAGCCTACCAATGTGCCACGAAACGTCAAACTCATACGCCAAGCTGCGTGTACCTGTTGTCGCCGTATTCTAAGTCTAAATCCCTAACACATTGTATTAGGCCTGCATGTAGTAACCTACAGTCATGGAGTAGTAGTAGTATAAGGCATGCATGCTTGACTCGCATTCTGTAGTCCTTGGTTTTATCCCCATCCATACCCAAATTTACCAAATTCTCTTTTTTCCAAATTTACCAATTTCTTCACTTTTATTCTCTTTGCATCATCAGCCATTTTAGGTGCCATTTCGGTGCAATCAACACTGGATGCTGACTTTTTTGCTCAAAGGACCATTTACAATGCCCCTGCATTATGATTTCCTCAGAACTAACCTCCAGCTTTTTGTGCCTGTCCCCTCAAGTGGTGTACAGTGGGGTCCACTGTTAAACGGAAACGGCGAGCGCGTGGCCACTGCACTCTGCAAAGCGCCGGCGCCGAGAAGTGGCGAGAATCGGAGACAGCTGGCAGATGTGCACTGGCCTCACAAGGCGGGAGAGAGCCGCTCTGTCGTCTGCTACGGCGCTCCGCAGCGCCGCTTAGCTTGCAATAGCTGAGGGATTACGCACTCGAAGGATGTGAGCGGTGCAGCGGAGCGCCGTAGCAGACGACAGAGCGGCATCTCCCGCCTCATGCGGTCAGTGCGCATGTGCCGGTTGTCTCCGATTCTCACCACTTCTCGGCGCCGGCGCTTCGCGGAGCGCAGTGGCCACGCGCTCGCCATTTCCCTGTACCTTCTGTACAGACGCCACTGTACCTTCTTCTGCCCATCAGCAACATCATTGGTGTAGCTAGTCACACGGCTATGATGATGGCATCGTAAGGCCAGTGCCCATCCAAGTTATTCGGTCCCTACCAACAACCATGCAGAAAATGCAGGGGAAACTCCTCAACAACTGCCTCTGTAACTGTATACCATCACACAATTTTTAAAGATTTTTGTGGGAGTACCATTCAGCTGGATTTAGCTGGATGTGAAGGGAGTGTTACGTTTTGCCGAGCTGGGCTCCAGCCTACGCCGGACGCTGAAGAATCCACGTTTATTGCGGCTCACTTGCCGACAGAAGAGAGGAAAAGAACCCAGTGGGGGAGCTCGGGTTTGCTTTTTAAGCCCCGCCGTCGTGAAGGAGTGTGAAATAGCACAATCATAGCTGCGCCCACATGCGCACCGGCACGCGAGAACACCGATATTAGTTCTGGCTGGTGTCGGCAGTTTCTCACCCATGCGCTCAACAGCAGATGCAACAGCACACGCACGCACGCACACACATACACACAAAACAGCTCCAGCGCCACAGCTACTGGCCAGTTTGGCTAGTTCTAACACGAGCATTCAAGTGCAGACACTTGGCCAGATTGGTTCAGTTTGGCACCGAGTGAAGGTACGCTTGCACTGCAGCGCAGCAGCCTTGCCTTTCAGCGCACACAAGAAACAAATTTCTTGTAGAAAAAGAAACTGGTGCCAGTTATCCATGGGCACCATGAAGGATTTTCTTGAGTCTTGAAAGTGATACTGGGGTGGAGGTTATATGAGCGCAAGGCTGAAGCACATTGCGTGTGAAGTGAGACAGTGCAGACCCAGTATTTTCAGTATTCGTTCCAGGTCACTTTTGAGTGATAAGTGGGTACTTTATAAATTGTGTGCGGTTTCAGTCGATGGGGACCTACCTACGTGGGATTGATTTCTTGGTCATTAGAGAGCAGGGTAAAACTGCGATAAGAGGCAGAAGTGGAACGAGTCCAGGTGATATGGTTGAGTGTGGCAGTAGGGGCAATGTGGAAGGAGTTTGGCTGTGTACTATCTGTGCAAGGCTTCTGAAGTGTAGGGTGCATTGGTGAATAGTTAATTGATGAATATTTCACTAAATCAAGGCAAGGCTGCGAATGTGTCCTGTCGGAGTCATTGTGGGAGTGAAGGATATCTCAGCCACAACAGTCACCAGAGGGGATAATCTGGAGCTCCCCTGTGTGGCCAGGTGGGCTGACTTATTTCCTGTGGAAGAATTCTCGTGACCTGGAACACAGTTAATTTCTGAGACCAAGGTACATTAAAAAACCTGAACAGGCCATGCTGATTCCAGAAATGTAATGTAGTGGCACGAAATAAGTGCAGTAGTGGAGTGTGGTCATTACTTTAACTGGTTCACTAAGATTTGGATAGATTTATAAAACACGATGATCGCACATCACCACTGCAATTGCTTCGTGCCACTATTTTACATCTCTGGAATCAAGGTACCAAAATTTGAGCATTTAAGTTTGTAAATTTCTGTTTGAACTACAGTGATACCTTGCTACCTCATTCTTAAAAAATACCGATCATTCATTGGTGGTTTCAACTCCGCGTTTATTTGGAGGCGTTTCGTTGCACTCCAAATACAATCTGGAGAGGCTTCAAAATGCCTTGCCTTAACGGAAGGCCCCATCTGTGCGATGTGTGCTGTGCTGGCACGCAACCACAGAGGCATGCTGCCTGTTCTGCCCATAATCTCTGCTGGAAACACCACAGTGATAACAGTTGTTTCTGAGGCCTGGCTGTCCCCATTCTTAGATCTAAGCACAGTGACAAGCTAGGCAATTCTTGCTTATACATATTAGAGCAAACAGAAAAAGTGAAGAGATGCTTTTCTAAGATCTTGCTGGCAGGGCAGCAAGCAAATGAACAAAACGCTAAAACATGTTCCAGTTTCACTGCAAAGTTTACTCAAACCCCGCAGAAAAATATAATAGGTTTTCGCAGCTCAGCTCGAGAGTCCCCACTCAAGCATCAAAGTTCATTGTGGATAAAGGCAGCAAATATTGCCTCCGCTCCTTTGAGCAACTGACGACGTGAGGACCAGTACTGTTAACCGAAAGAATCGGTCGCTTTTATTTACCAGTGGAGAACAGTTCTGAGCGGTCCCTGTGCCAGCCCAAACTGCTGTCGCAATAAAATTCTACGGGTAAATAAAATATCGATCTGCTTCGGAGCAGTTCAGAACAGTCCAAAATGACAAATAAGAGAGACCAAATGACGACTGCATATATAAAGAATTAGTGTCATCCACTCAAAAGCCGAAACCACACACTAAGGGTTCAACTGGTGCTCGCAACATGGTAAGTGCCGTTACGAATCGACTGTGATGTGTGTTGACGTGGTGTGCGGGCTGCAACAGCACACAATGCGACTCATTGCTGGGCTTCCCTGCAGAGCTCAGAGGTCTGTTGTAAAGACCACTTCCAGGACTGAGTGGTGCAAGTTGGTACATGCTGCGGTGCTCATGCGACATCAAGAATGTGATGCAGCCAGAATCCTCTTGCGTATGCACGGGCTTGCTGCAGTGGTTGTTCCCGGTGTCCGAGACATAACGTCTCCAACTCTGCAAGAGTTCTTTTTTTGTGTGTGTGTGCTTTCTGCTTTGAACGTGTCAGTGCTTGTTTTGAAGGTTACATTGGAGGCTATAAATGGGCTCTCTCTTTCGACAAGAGTCAGTGCGTGTTTGGACTTCGTGGAGAATGTTTCTCTGCCTGTTCGAGTTGTCATGTTTTAAGCACGCCAATGTGCTGCTTCCTGTACCATCGCTGTTCTCTCCTCATTATGTATTATTAAGTATGGCTTTGGCTCTTCGTCGTCAGAACAGAGGCAACTCTAGTGAAAGCCGCTTGCCAACCACGCTGCCTCGACATGACGGAGGGTTGTACTCGTACACCTTCGTCCGTGCAACAGCCCAGAAGGAGGTAGGAATAAGAAAACGCAAAATTAAAGCATGTTTAATTATAAAAAATAGGAACTTTTCTCTGCATATTGCACGCATGTCCAAAAAGCTTTTGTTTGAATGCTCAGTTCAAACAGAGAGCAGGGTAGCTCAATTGGGAGCACAGGCATGGTCTTTGCAGGTGACCTTAAACAACAGCTGCCTGATGACGAAAACAAGGGGGGAGAGTGCTGCGGTGGTTGTGAATGGCCAGTTGTGAGGCCCCGCCTAGAGCTTGTACAGTGGGCAGTCCACCTGGTCGGCCATCTCCACGTACACCGCCTTCTCCTGGGAATAGGCCTGCAGTGCGGCCAAGCCGTTCTCCCGGCCGTACCCCGACATCTTGTACCCTCCGAAGGGCACACCGGCTGGCAGCACGTTGAAGTTGTTGATCCACACAATGCCGGCCTGCAGCCTCCTCGCCACACGGTGCGCTCTCCTCAGGTCTCTGGGAAAGAGAAGAATGAGAACAGTCGCAATCACAATGTGTAAACACAGCTGCAACACCCAAAACTGTTGAAGGGCGCATGTCCTAAAGGGGGGTTTGGTCCTCGTGCCGTTAAGGTAAAAAAAAAAGCAAAAAATCAATTTTATGCACTATAATTATTTATAACAAACCAGTTCTGAAGAAATTACTTGCAAAATATTACAACTCCTTCATAAATATTTACCAAGCTGTTGCACTTCGAAGTCCCCTAAAGAACTTTTCGTATCTGCATTTGTAAACGCCTTTCTTTGTGAATTCAAAACTGACTTTTTTTTGCCATTGGAAAGGCAAAAGTCAACAGTATCTTTGGATGTGATGGTCACATTAGCATTACTCACTGCATCTGAAAGCTTATCAACTGCAAATTGCAATAAAGCTGTGGAAATGTAACACTTGTGAGCACAAGTACAAAATATTTTGTAATTTCTTGACCAAAATGTTTGTACTGTATAAGGCAACATTTCACATGGCCATAATTCTTGCAACCAGAAAGCTGAAACTGCAGCTGTGGTGTAGTAGCACTCTCTGGACCTTGCAGAACACAAATATATATAAATTAGCCAGTATTCAGTGCATAGCTATTTAAACACTTGGGAAAAATGGTGTGCCATGAAATTCTACATAATGGAAAAATTTTGCTGCATATAAAAAAGCTGCATATTTGCACTCAGTATGCAAAGGATACTTTGCGAAAATTTTAAGTGGGTCAAATAAAACGTACTGACAATGGCTTAAACGTATCCCCTTAAAGAGGCCATGCAGACAAAATACAAGTTTGTTTTACTCGAAAGATTTCATGTTTTATAGTCCCCCAGCGCTCGTCTGGCAGCAAATGATGCCGTATTCACTGAGAAATTAACCTAGTCAGGTTAAAATTGTGATTCTCTCAACAAATCGTGTATTTGCGTGACGTCTGCAATGAGGTCACGACGGCGCGTATTAAAATGAAGTTCCACTGCGTCATTCGGCTCTGCAGCCTTGCTTGCCGTCAGTCCTCCCAGATGGCGCTACAATACTCAGCCACGATCAGTTGGGCGCCGTTGCTTTGTTTTTACCCGTATTTACACTTGGCTGGCTTTTGTTATGGCAGAAAGTAATTGTTTTGTGAAACATGGCGTATGCTCGACAAACAGGGTCACAAAAGACAACGTCGCTTACGCCAATTGGCCAGTGTCGTGCAAGACAACTTCAAAGCAGCAGACTGCTCTGCAGCTAAAACAAGCATAGTGCGCCCAGTACCAAGAGCAGTGCGCATCGGTACTTCGACGTTTACATGTATTTTCGTAACTTTCGTTATTCACCGCACCATTCTTACTGCTGTAAAATGAATATGCATTACATTTAGGCACAAAAAACTCGTTTGGCGAGCTTATAAGCCCTGCCTAATTTGCGTTTGCTTTTGCCGGCCTCAGCCGATCGCACAGCTGGGCACATATGACATCATAGGTTCTATTGCGGGAAATGAGCTAGTGAGTCGCATGGCCATTGCATTTTTTCCTCATTATATAGCTTATTTGAGCAAACTGTGTGTTAAAAGTGTTGTCAGTATGATTCTAATGAGGCAACCTTTCGAATGAACCAAACTTGTGTTTTGTCTGCATGGCCCCTTCAATTATGTTTGGTGTGGTGAACATGTGTTGCGTGAAGGGCTGCAGGTGACAACCAGAAGGACTACGGTGCAGTAGAAGAAAAAAAAGTTGTGTAGAGGTATAAATAGGACAGTGTGCCTTTCAGCACACAAAAAGAGAAGAAATATGTTGAGCCGCATTACTGTTGTCAATTCACTGCGAAAAATGGGACTGCCACCTGACGAGTATTTAGCAGCACACCTGCTACAGCTGGCTCGAGATAAAAATTTCTTTGTGGTGCCCATTATTTCACCAGTCCATGAAATGTCCCCATCCTACCCACAGCTGAAAAAAAGACAGAGAGAGTAAACGTTTATTGAAAAGGAGAAGAGGTCGTCCTGAGAATCTGATCTTGGGCCTGCTACTTCCCACTGGGGGGAGGGTACTGGGGCCAAAAAGAGAAAGGAATGAATATGGAAGGCCTGAGAAATGACAATGAAATCAACAAATGAACTATGTACAAGCAGTAAAACCAATAAATGTCTCACATACAATGGGGCGCTGAATCACAATCACATTATCACAGTCCACTTTTCACCACATGATTAACGTCCATAAAAAAACAGTGAGACATTATTTCGCAGTCTTAAATTTTGTCGCAACCTAGAGCCGAGAATCCAGAGAGGAGTCACAAAGAAATATAAGCAGGGCTTTAAAGGAGTACTGAAACCAAAATTTTATGTTCCTTTTTTATTGATTTTATCAATGCTTAACGGCCTGACCAACCCAAAACAGCACTTTAAACACTTGAACGCGCGATAATTATTTACGTTGAACAGCCTTAAAATCGTCCGTTTGGGTTTCCCGCGCTTCCAGCCCGGAGGCCACGTGTGACAGAATCACGGAATGACCTCACCATTTTCTGCGATCATCAAAACATCGCAAAGGCCCGAGGAGGCATTTCAACCGTCCCGCCGCCGGAGCTGAGCGGATGAGCTGCCTGAAAGTGTTAGGCTTAGCAGTGCGGTGGAAATTTGATGACCGCTTTCAATAAAAGACTTCATGGCGGCTTCTATTGCGATTCTGCGCTTTATTATTAGCTCTTTTCTCGCGTGTGGAACTTTATTTTTGGTCAGAGTGTCTTTCTTGGCAGCGGTTATGCCTGTAGCTCTGGCTACGTGCATCACTTCATGAATGCACAAGCGTCCAACCGCAGCTTGCTGGGCCGCACGCGTGAAGTGACATCACTAGTTTCTGATGAGCATTGGATGCAGACGGCTGTGTCACTACTTTTCTCTCTCACAAAGTGATGTCACGCTGATATCCATTTGCTGCGCACCGCTTCGCTTGCTGTTCTGCCGGCGCAATAAATTAGATCAAATTGAAGTATGTTCCACGCGTTGCAGGTCGCTCATATTTCAGCCAGGGTAGTCTGTTGTGTAAAGGAAGCAAACTGTGTAATAATATTAACACCGAAAATTGGTGTCAGTACTCCTTTAACGGATAGGCTTTGTTTCCTGTTGTCAGCCCACGTGCCCAAAATCTTTTGTTCGGACAGAGGGCGAGTGTAGAAGCGCTGTAATGCTGCCTCAAGGCTCTTTCGCTCACTACAGTACTTTGGCCAGGCGCCAAGCAAATGGTCGATAGTCTCAGGTGCAGTTATCGATTCCTGGAATCAGTAAAAAATCCCACATGCAGTCTTCTGTCTTAAGACAACTTCCACTATTTTACCCAAAGCTGAGGAATGCAACGAAAGAGTGGGAGACCGAAAGAGACAGGGCTGCCACCCTCATCACCTGGTCATGACCCCGGCTGCCAGGCCAAAGGGGCTATCGTTTGCCCGCCGCAGGGCTTCCTCCTCAGTGTCGAAGGGCAGCACGCTGGCCACGGCCCCGAACACCTCTTCCCGTACCACCCGCATGTCGTCGGTGCAGTCGGCCAGCACACAGGGGCTCAGGTAGTGGCCCCGCGACAGGTTCGGGTCAGCAGGGGTCACCCGCTGGCCCCCACACAGCACACGGGCCCCCTGAGAGACCACAGCGCCTCACCAAAAGTTCGCTGTGAGTGAATGTCGACTGTAGTGGAATCGGTTTCTGTTACAGAGCAGAAACATACCGTATAAACGCGTGTAAGGGCCGCACCTGTGTATAGGCCACACCCTGTTTCTCTGAACTACATATTCGAAAAAGAAAAAAAAAAAAAAAAAAAAATCCGCGTAAGGGTTATTGACCCGTACGTATTCAAAATGCGCGCGCGCATGCAAGCTTCTAAGCGTTGTCGATAGATGGCGCTATCCATATCAGCATTAGCCTCACCAACTTGTACAGTTCAGCCAACCATTTGCTGGAGTGGGCAGGCCGTGTTGTCTCTCATGTTTGCTTGTCTTCTACCGAGCGTTTATGCTGTGGCACGATGGGCAAGCACCTGAATAGCTACACGGCTGGCTACAAGTTAAAGGTGATCGAGTTTGCTCTCGAGCACGGGAAACGTGCCGCCGGCAGAAAATTCGACGTCGACGAAAAGTGTGTTCGACGATGGCGCGCTCAAAAGGAAGCTTTGGAAAACACCAACAGCAAAAAGCGCATTTTCCGAGAAAGGCCGTGCAAGTTTCCGGAACTGGAAGAAGACTTCTTCCGCTATGTGACTGAAGTGCGGAACGATGGTTTTGCACTCCGAACAGACATGCTGCACGTGAAGGGACTAGCCTTGGCACGTGTGAAGAACATACCAGCCAGGACTTTCAAGGCTAGTGCTGGCTGGGTGCGAAGATTTCTGAAAAAGAAGGGGCTCTCCTTTTGGTGAAGGACCACGTTGTGCCTGCGGCTGCCAGAAGACTACACCAACAAGGTGCTTAGTTTTCATAACTACTATGTCATTGGCCTTCGCCATCAACATAATTATCTACTGTCGCAAATAGCGAACGCTGATCAAACTCTTGTGAAATTGATTTGACTGTAAGAGAACTACACAGTCGAACTGAGAGGCAAGAAGAGCATCACTGTGCGGACCATTGGCGCTGAGTGCCAACGCTGCACAGTGATGCTCTGTGTGACTGCGGACGGGCGGAAGCTACCCCCGTACGTTGTGTTGAAAAAGAAGAGGATTCCCACCGAAGTGTTCCCCAAGGGAATCATAGTTCGAGCCCAAGAAAAGGGGTGGATGTACGATAACTTGGTGCTCAACTGGGTGAAATGTGTTTGGCAAAACCGACCGGGAGCGTTGTTGGCCTAACGGTCACTTCTAGTGTCAGACAGCTTCCGCGGTCACCTTACCGATAAGGTGAAGGAACAGCTGCGCCGTGTCGCCACAGACATGGCCGTGATTCTGGGCGGCCTCACTGGAATGCTGCAGCCATTGGACGTCAGCGTGAATCGACCTTTTAAGGTTGAATTCCGAAGGCTCTACACTGAATGGATGGCAAGCGGCAGACATGAGCAGACACCGACCGGACGGCTGAAGAGGCCACCGCTTGCGACTGACTGTTCTCGGTTGGATCGTGTCAACGCGGAGCTCGGTGTCAACAGACGTTGTATCCCGAAGCTTTAAGGTCCCCGGTATATCCAACAGCTTGGATGGCGCTGAAGATGACTGCTTGTGGGAGGACAATGCTCCGCAACACACCATCTCGGACTCCGAGTCTGGGGACTTGTTGAGCGACGACGATTAAGCACATATGCCATGTGCTGCAATTACCGCTCTTCATTCACTAGCTGGTAGGTTCTTTTTACTTGAAAAAAAAAATAGCACGTCGCATGTATGGGTTGCACCCTGAAAATTGGCCCTCATTTCTTGAAAAAAGAGTGCGGCCCTTACACGCATTTATACAGTACAGTAGAATCTCGATAAACGGAAATCGCTTAAACGGAATTGCCGCTTAAACGGAACAGTTGGCTGGAATTTGGTTGGTTTTGTATTCAGATAACGTAAAAAAACTCTCGGTAATCGAAACTGAAATTCCCACATCACCGTGTAAACGGAACCAGAAATGGAACTTCTTGTGAAATCCACTGGCATGAGAATCAGCTTTTTACGGTTCCGGCTGTTTCGTTCTTGTTTTTTTTTTCTTCCTCCATGCTTTTTTGGCCTTGTTGGCCTCGTAAGTGGTTAGCCGTGTTAGCGCAACGAATGCAACATCGCAGTTCTTGTTCCAGTCGTTCGGTCTCGATTCTAGACGCCGAGGCTACAGGGCTCACCTCCTGTTGCCTCGTTTGTGCCATTGTGGTGCTATTCGCGCTTCATTACCGCGTTGCCGTCTTCTAAATTCGGTGGCTCGTAAGCACTCGTGAAGTTGAGGCCTCTAGCCAGATGCAGTTGCAAGGACTCAAACAAAAATAATTGACGCATTTTGTAGTGCACAGCGACTCATTGTTGCCAAATCAACTTTGTGAATGCTGTGCCTACGCTTCTTGTAGTTTTCTGCTTTCTGAAAATTATCAGCTACAGTCACTTTCTAGTGGTTAGAGTTCCATGGAATGCCCTTAGAAGTGTGTACGCACATAAATTTGCACCTTAGAACATCTCTCTCAGTCAATGGAACTAATTTTTCGGGTCCCTTAAAGTTCTGTTTATCGAGAGTCTACCGTATAGGAAACGAAACAGCCCACTGAAGCAGGCATGGGTGAAATAACATTACAATGAAATCCAATGTGGACTACAAGGCCTTGTACCTGCGATGCTGAGAGAGGGGCAGCAGCACCTGACGGCCGAAATGATAGAAGCCACAGTTCATCCCGGGGCTGTGCACTTAAATGCCAATCATGGTGACCACGCAGTTTTTTACCCTGCAACAAATGCCGCTACCTTAACCTAGACCAAGTGCTTGTGACGTTACCTGGCCACCAGAGGGGGCGATATTTCCCCTCCTGTCTTGGTGTTACTATGTGGTTTCCGTGCATCACTTGTTATTGTTCTGCCTGTTCGCTCACCCTTGCTCAACTCAAAAAGCAAGTTACGGCTTTTGTACACCTTTGTTTTCACCATAAACAGTCGTTCTGCTACACAAGCTTCAGTGCTCATTAAGAAAAATAAGATAAACCTCCATGTTGTTGCTTCTTTCAAGCACCATGACAGAAGGCAGCAGCAATCTTTGCAAACTGCCTGAGAACCTGCAGCCTGATGTCACAACACTAAAACAAGGGCCTTCCTTGTGTATCCACTGCTCATTTTAACTTTGGTTAGCAGTAAGTCTTTGACTAGCTCTCAAAGGCAAGGCAGGTTGCAAACCTTCATCACTTTCCAATTTAAGAAACATTCTTGAACAAAATACCAACAGTTGCAAGAAAAACTCAAATTGAACCGAATGGCTTTGTTTCTTTTTTTTCTTTTTCAAATGAAATTTAGTGAGCCTGTAAGCTACTGCATTGACATTTTGAATGTTTGACGCTTATTCCTTGAGGATGAGGAAAGGGGACACAAGGAAACCCGCACCTCCTTCTTGGCATCCTCAATGTATGACAGGACTCGTGCGGCGTGCTCAGGACTGATGGTGGCTCCTACGGTGGTCTCTGGGTCAGCGGGGTCGCCAATCTTGAGCTTCTCTGTGGCCCTCACCAGGTGGTCCAGAAACTCGTCCATCATCGGCCTCTCCACGTACACCCGCGTGCAGTTGCTGCACACCTGCAGGGACACCACTGACATAGAGCACTTCCTACCAGGAGGCAGAGCACTTAGCAACTGTAGGGCAAGGGAAGAACATCTGTTGCATTATAGTACTTGCGTTGTAAGCCTCCCACGGAAAAGTCACGCAATGCGGATAAGCCCCATGATTAAAAGGAGGACGAAGAATGGATGCACGTGCAGCATGCAGTGCATCTGTCTCTGTGTTTATTATGCCCTTGGCGAGGAACAAGATGCCCGCTAATATGAATGACTGGTTTTGCGTCTCATTTCTCAGCCGACACTAGACACCAAAGGGGGGTTTTCCCACAACATCTTCAAGGCACCTTGCACTAAAGGTGCTCTTTTGGACAGAGAGCTCAGAAAACTCGGTTCCGATCACTTGTAATGTGTGCATGCACATTGTTCATCCGTTGACCACCTCCCAAGGTGCTGTTTAAAGGTTCTGATAGACAAGTTTGGCACTCGATTCAATGGCAAAAGAAGAATGTAGTGGCCGCATCCAAAAGGCCACTGCAAAACGACTCAAAGCTGATATTGACTGACTGCATTCTAGGTGCATTACAAAAATGTGAATAACTTTTCTTCTTTCCAAAGCAACTAATACTAAGTCGCAAAAGGGGCTCTGCATTAAACCTTTGGCAATGAACCCAACTTATCATTCGGTCCTGATCAGAGGTTTCATGCTGCAAGCGGAAGTCATACATGCCATGTATTTCACATTTAGTATCAGGCTTCTTTGACTCCCACTGGCTGGCCATAGCTGAGCAACTATGGGCTTCTCAACTGAATAATATCAGGCAAACTTCTCTTTCGCGCTTTTATGACTGACTTGCTATATGTATAAAATTAAATGTCATAGTAAGTCACTAACTGCAGTAACGGGCAAACACAGAGCAGTGGCCTTGGGGAATTCCCCCCCGTCATGACAGCACAGCAGCTCATATGTGTGTTTTTGGAATAATCTGCTGGTAAAATAACCCTCACAGACACCCAAAGCTTTCGGTACCCAAAGGCTGAAGAGGACTTCCCTGAAATTGGCAATCCTAAGTTCCGTGAACTTTTGCTAATGACTGGACATTAAAGGAGCCATGAAGACAAAACACAAGTTTGGTCCATTCAAAAGGCGGTTTCGTTAGAATCATTTAACGTAAACGTAAACATTTAACGTAAACGTAAACATTTAACGTAAACGTCGCTCAAATAAGCTATATAATTAGGAACAAGGGGAATGGTCATGCGACCCACTCGCTCATTTCCCGCAACAGAACCTATGATGTCATACCAGCCTGCTCTGCGATTGGCGGAGCCCCGAAAAAGCAATGCAAATTAGGCTGAGCTTATAAGCTTGCAGAACGAGTTATTTGTGCTTAAATTTAGGGCACATTCTTTTTAAAGCAATAAGAATGGTGGGACAAACAGTGGTAGTTACGAAAGCACATGTAAACATAGAAGTACTGATGTGCACTGCTGTTGGTACTGCACGCACTATGCTTGGTTCAGCTGTACAGCACTGCGGGGCTTTGGGGTTGTCTCAGACGACACTGGCCGATTGACACAAGCAACAGTGTCTTATGTGACCATATTTATCGAGCGAGCACTATGTTTCACGAAACGATTATTTTCTCCCAAAACAAAAACAAGCAAGGTTATGGAGGAAAGTATTCTTTCCTCCATGCCAGGTTTAAATACGGTCACAAACAAACCAAAAGCAGAAAATGGCTTTCCACGGTATGGTGGCGCCGTCTAGGTTCAGTAACGTAAAAAAAAAAAAAATGCGCGAACGCCGCCATAGGGCACCTCGAAACCAGCACCACCGTACAGGGTGGAGACACCCTTTGAACGGTTGCGTGCCACCGCAATTGGGTCAACGTCCTCAACGCATTGTTCTTTTCGTTTCCCACAAGTCTCAACAACGCGAAACAGATAACATGATTCAAACTTCACCAGTAAACCGCGTTGCGGCGATAATTTTAGCGCGGTTTTGATACAATGACTCGCTTCGGCAGCAAGGGAGTGACCCAAAATGGCGGCGGCGCGTATACGTGTCTTCACCCTTTACGTCGGACGCGTGAATCAAGGGACTCTAGGCTGTAGAGCGGTCGGTTCCTGTGATGTCATTGCAGACCACAAAACACGATTTAGTGGGAAAATCAAAATTTCAACTTAAATTGATTAATGTCTCAGTGAATAAAGCATCGTTTGCATCCCAACAAGCACTGGGGGCACTGTAAAACACAAAATCTTTCGAATAAAATAAGCTTGTATTTTGTCTTCATGGCTCCTTCAAAAGTTCAAAACAGTTCAGTGCTGCAACTTCTGGTCCGAACAATGATATCCATGTCATTAAAGAGACACTAAGGTGTGAAAAAAAATTGACCTATACTGGCATATTGAACTGCCGGAAGTGCAAAGATGCCACCTCAGGCAGCAGCAGCTGTTCAATTGATTGTAGGGTTTAACGCGCCGACGCAATGCAGGATGAGGCCCGCCGTAGTGGAGGTCTCCGGATTAATTTTGACCACCTGGTGATCTTTACAGTGTGTCGAAATCTCGTACACACGGCCGTTTTTGCTTTCCGCCTCCATCACAAAAGCAGCCGCCGCGGCCTGGAATCGAACCCGCATCCTCGAGCTCAGCAGCGCAACGCCTAAGTCACTGAGCCACCGTGGCAGGTAGCAGCAGTTGTTCAATAATGCCCACAATCTAACCTGTGCCACACTACATTGTGCATGGCAGAATGATACTGGCGAAGCTGATTCAATAGTCCTATTTTCTAAAGAACAATAAAGTAAGGACATGTAGATGCAGAATGAATTGACCCAACAACTTCTGTTCTAGCCTTGTTCTTAAATTAAGGGGGCAGACTGGTCTTAGAGCTATTTTTTTTATTTACCCACCAAATTTAGTAAAACTGCACTGCATTATAGTTTTTTGTGCTGGTTTCAAATCTACCATTAAATTTTTTGTAAGTTGATTATATTTTGAGTTAATTAATGATTAATTGCCATTATTTTGGGTCACAGTTACTAAATAACCACTCCATACAGAATGGCAATTACCACGTGGCTAGGCAGACAAATGACTAAAGAATACAACATAGGAAGAAATTTTTTGATTCAGCTGTTCTTGGTCGTTTTACAACACAATGAACTTCGCTTCTCCCGCGCTCTGCCAGAAATGGCTCGCAGGTGGTGCCAATTGAACACAATAGTAATTTTCCAAAGCCTCCATTTCAAAAATTTGTTTCCAACATTGTATTCTCCACATTTCGGTATCAGAAGCAAAAAGAATTACAGTTGTACCCTCTGTGGGTGCCGAGATATCTGAGGACGAAATGCTAGCTTTGCATTTCAAGAGAAGTGCCGTTTCACCATCGAATTCTGCGCTAACTGAGCTGTACAGTGCACTTCAAAATGCTATTATAATATAATAACAACAAAATATGGTGCCTTTTGATGAGAAAATTTACAGACTGATAGAAAAAAGGCCGTGGAGGCCGAAAATGCCATTCTTCAGAAAACGCTTTTTTTGACCGTTTTTCGGCCCCAAAGACCCAACTGCCCCCTTAAAAAGACACAAATTTTGGCCCCTAAACGTCGCCAATTATGCTCCTTACCCCCAAATATGGCAAAACTTTGTTTCACTTTTAATTACAGTAAAGTGTCTCACATCGGAGCACAAGTGCAGTCAAACGATCTCTGCCAGTGGATGTGCGAGCTACTGCCCCTTCTCAGAGCCAACGTGAGTACAAGGCACACGCACAATCAGCATATACAAAAGCCAATAGGAGAAAGCAAATATCATCAGCAAAACCGACCATGTGATATGGCCAACCACCAGCTGTGCTGATCCCCATGCTGGCTGTGATTTGCGCTGCTTGTCACAGGTGGCAGCAGCTCAGAGGCTCAGCCTGTGACATGCTCTTTTACGTCATGAAAACAATTGGAAGGAAAATGGGAGTGAGAAATGTCAGTGTCGTTAGCATTTATTTCTGAGCAAACAAAAAAAAAACATCTGTTGTCAAACAAAATCTGAAAGAGCTTTGAAAAGCTCGAAATTTTAGTTGAAACCGTAGCTTGCTCGGCCTTTATGGTCCTCCCAAAAAGCCTTCCACCATTTAGAGTCATGGCATATGTCAGCACTATTTACACCGGGTCTCTTAAGAGCCCAAGACGAATAACTTATAGTGCGAAAGGTTGTGAACATACTTTAAAAAGTTGTTTCTTTGTCGCCATTAATTTTTTCAGAATGTTTGAAACAGCATAATGACACTAACGATGCAGCCAACACCCTTTTTTGATTGACAGGGCAAACAACGAGCATAACTGTAAGCAACGACCACTGATCAGAGTAATAACTAGAGACCGGAACTTTCGGCAAAATGCCTATTTTCCCCTTGTGTCCGTATCAAGCCTATTTAACATGTAAGCATAAACTACGGGAAGGGGAAGCATAAACTACGGAAAGTTTATTGTGCCTATAAGCGCCCATTTTGACTTTATGGGCTCTTCAGCACCTGTTTTGACTATACGGGCCTATATGGGCTTTTTAGCGCTTAAATGTGCCTTTTTGTGTTAAATATATATGCCGTTTTTTTGTATTTCGAGTCGATAATCTGCAAGGAATGTTCTCACTTCATAAGCCCGCAACTGGGTGTTTGTCGCACACAGTTTGCGAGAAAAATTTGTGAGTAATCCGCAAGCTGCGCCAACCACACTGAGGAATGCAAACTGTGTTCAAGCCGCTACCTCTTCGACCTTGTCACATCGGCTGAGCCACCACTTTTGTCGATGTGCCCCATCCATTGCTAACGCAATAAAAAACAAGCAAAGAAGAAAATGAGCGTGACACAGCTGCGCAAATGCCACTAAAGGTCAAAGACACCTCCCAAGGGGAAACCACGCGCAAATTTGATACAACAAAGTTTTAAGGCGACTCCACCATCCCGTGCAGTCATCCACACATCGCGGGTCAAGCCCAGCTGTCAAGATGCAGCACAAGTAGGACGAAGAAGGAATGCGAAACAGAGCTTATAAGAATGGGCATTTCGGCATATTTCAAGTAGTCTAGTCGTGACACCCGTCATATGCCATGCGGGGTAACCTTTAAGGGCATTTGGAAACCTAGCAATAAGGGAATTAGTTGCAAAGAATGTTGCGTGCTGTCTAATATTGATAATCAATACTTAGTAGTGCATAGTTACTGAATGGTGTTATTCCTGCAGCTTCGCTAGTCACCTGCTCCTTCAGAAAAGAATAGGTCAGTAATTTGTACGGAATTATTGCACTTCCTTGTACAGTTGAACCTCGTTATAAGAGACATGGATGTAAGAGACAAATGGGTATAAGAGACACTATTCTCCCACATGGTTGGCTGCCCTATCTTTCCCATTAAATTGACCTCTTTTATAACAGACATCGGATGTAGAAGAGAGTTGGTTATAAGGGACAAGTCATCCTTGAACTTTAATCAATAATCTCGCTTGTAACAGACATTTTAACTTCAGATGCAGTGCCACCAGTCACTAATTGCAGTTTCTTCCATTGTGGAAACACAGGTGGACGATAGACGCCTGCAGTCGCAATTTATTATAACTTCAGCAAACACACAGTGCTTCAGTCGGCTATGAAATGACGATGAGGAGCCCTGCCAATGAAAATGCAACTTGCAGTAGTGGTTGAAGCTTACTGCCATCCATTGGAGCGCGACCGCACATGCGGGCTCTCCCATTCGCATAGCTCCCAATCAAGAAGCACTGCAGACGTTGAGTCCTGCAAGCGTAATGTATAGCAGCAGACAGCAGAAGAAGCTGTGCGCTCTGGCTATTCATCAGACTTGTGAACTCAACATCTACGATTCATCTTCCAAAAGCTTGTGGAATAGGTTGTAAAAAACAGTGTAAATACAGTCATGAAGCAAACAAGGATTCAGAACTGTTTCATAAACTCTGGGTGCCAAACATAAATTAGAATGAATCTTTTGCAACATACGTTAGCGTTCTTTTGAGCTTATTTTAGTCATACAGTGCCCACATTGAACTAGGGTCTGATTAGTAAGTGAAAACATGGTTCCCTGCTTATAAGAGACATCTCGTATAAGAGACACAAACTGCTCCCCGGTACGTGTCTCTTATAAAGGGGTTCAGCTGTACTATCCATGGGATTCATGAAGAGCTGAGGAGGTCGTCCTGCCCTGTCAACGCATAAATACCTGCAGTTCAAACCTTTCTCCAAGACGCAACTGTGTCTTTAAGCAGCACTTGCCAAAAAAGCCTCTTCCGCGAGAGCCCATCGTTAGCCCTTAAAAAACTCAGCTAATGGCGGAAAACTACTACAAAAACCCTCACTGGTAGTATGAACAGCTTTGCAGTCGACAAAAGCATTGCAGCCCAAACTATTTTACACCCCGCTATGCTTTAATGTGACTTGGCACATTCATGTGCCTATCTCTCACGCATAGCAGAAAGCATTGCCGCAGCTGAGAGCTTCGGCACCACACTGACTAAGGATGCTGAGCTTATTTCGAAGGTCCGGGACAGATTTGCTACCATCCCCGAAAGACCGGTCGCTGATAGAGCCATTCCTGTGCGACATTCTGACATTGTCTGACATAAAATTCCTCGATTCCCTGTGCTGAAAGAACTTCCAAAGGTTCTGAGCAGCAAATATTTTGATATTCCAGATTGAATCACGTCATGTAGCGTCCT